>CM028758.1:41634436-41734436 GCA_016801395.1 Leptodermis oblonga | reverse complement strand
TTAGCCTTGGTTACTGTGTTGTTCTGGAATGCTCCAATGCTAGATGAGTCCATATGGTTCCGGTCATTGGTGGTCATCCCATGGTAAAAATACTGAACTAGTTGTACTTCAGTATACTTGTGATTTAGGCAGCTTTCCACTAGTTCATTGAATCGTAGCCAGTAATTTCCAAGGGAATCATCAGCTTCTTGTTGAATGCTGCTTATTTTCTTTATGACCAGATTGGAAAATACTTCTTTAGGAACAGCTCATTCATTCACTTCCAAGTGGTAATGGAATTTGGTGGTAATGAGAAAAACCACCGATTTGCTGGACCCGTCAGAACATAGGGAAAAGCCACTAACTTCAATTGATCGATGGAGGCTCTAGCTGGTAAACGCCCCACCTTACAATTCTTCACATACTCGGCAAGGAAATTGTAAGGATCATCCCTAGCACCCCCATGAAATTGTGAGATGCCATTCAGCCAGCCATTCTTAATGGGAAACCATTGGGCAATACAGGAGTGACTACTGCCGAAGCTCTGTCGTCAGTATCATGACTGCTCAAATCTTTCAATGTAGGTTCGGGTTCTGGCCCTCTTTGTTGTTCTTCGTCCCCATTTTCCTATCTTTCCCCTTGTCTATCCTCGTGTCTATCTCCCATGGTATCAAATTCAAGTTCAGAACTTGAATATTTTGCTTCAAAGCTACCATCCGTTTGTTCTCTCGGTCGGTTACCAGATTATGTTTCAGAGCTACTATCCATTTGTTCTCTCAGCCGATTGACATATTATGTTTCTGCAAGCTTACGTAACCGTGCTTCCTTGGCCAAGCGTCTACAAGTCTTTTCGATCTCTGGATCACTCAGTGATACAGGTTTTGAAGACCTGCTCATACACAGCCCAAGAAAACACCAAGCAAATTAATAGGAAAGAGAAATTAAAATTGTAACCGTCCCCAGCAACGATGCCAATTTGATAAACCCGTCGTAGGACTATCAAATACAGTAAAAATACTGTTAAAACCTGCGCCAATTAAGCTAAATAAAACATAGCACAGCAGAGTACATGGTTGATCCACAGAGACGGCAGTTTCAACACAAATTCCAAATTTTCAACACAAATTCCAAATTAACATGCAATCTAACCAAACTTGACTAGTAGTCACCTTTTGTGTCTCCTAGAAACCTTGAATTTGTAGAAATATGAAATACACAAAATAAACATGCAAACAGATTAAAATCAATTAAAGAGATATTCTAGCATTATGCAAGTCACCTTAACCGTATGCATGCAATCATAAACCCCTTTTTATTGTCTAATTATCCTATGTCATTTTAGTTATAGATTACCGCGAGTCCCAACAATCATAATCCAATTCTCCCTTAATTAACCGGTAACCCCTGTGAGTCCCTACAATCAAGGTTATTTCCTATCTAGTTTAATTAACAGGCCGTAAGTCCCCACAATCACCGTATTAACTTATCTAGAAGTATTAAGAATAAGAAGAACCCAAAACCAGTAACCTCCCTTGACGATGCTCAAGAGATTACTATCCAATTAAACCTGTACTAATCGGTCGGTAGTTGTGCCACTCACTGGCCCTACTAGATCTATATTAAGGTGATCAAACTTAATATGATTATAGTTTTTAGACATATAAACATAGGTAATTATTGAACTAGTTAATTAGACTGGAATCATGCTTTGGTTTCATACATGCAATGGTTAAGGTTTCTCACATAATACTAGAATGAAGGATTTAGCTACTCATAGAAATTTTCTATTCTTGTGCACATGAGTTCAAATCCCTCCATGGCAAAAAAAAAATTTTTAGATATGTCCGGTTGTACAATAGGGATTCATCCAAACCTAGGATGGCATGAAGAAAGTCTAAATTTTGAGTATTCCTTTTTGGTATATAGCTTATTTTTCTTGGTTTTAAGACCTATAATTGAATTGGTGTCCTCAACTCTTCGTAAGCTACATTGACATCTTCCGTTGCTTAATTTCTTTGTAGATTTACGAAATGGATAAATGGATTGATATTATTGTTGAGGAGGTTGAAGATGGAAAAAATTGTAAAGGGGTTTTGATGTTGGTACTGAAAGGGCCGACTATTTTCTTAATTTTGTGGAGTACTTTGCTTTCTCTTTGATTGAAGCCGTTCTTCTTCCTTCATCTGGGGCGACAGTGGTGGCATTATGCCTTACGAAAATCAGCCTTGCCATTATTTCCAAATCATCCAAATATCACCAAGAAAACTCAACTCAAGAAAATCAATGATGTACATCAAGCAGTAGACATAGAATCCAAATTAAATCAAACAATTTTACCAATTAAAACATTCAAGTGGGGGATGAATGTCAACAATACTAGTTGTGGTGTGTCATGGCGAGGGGGGTTGATGGTGGTGAGTATTAGAGCCTTTAGTTTTTTTGAGAGGTTGAGGGGTGGTGAGTGTGAGTGGTGGTGGGCTTTACTTTTGAAGGTGACAAAGATGGGTTATGGAGAATTTTGAAGGTGGAAGTGTTTATTGTTGGCAAGTGGGTGTAATTTGGAGTGGTGCAGGCCTGGAACGTAATGAGCCTAACCTTGGATATACAGAAATACAAGAATGCAAATGCAGCCTATACACGTGTAAGACGAAGGATAAGAAACCAAACAGAATTAAAAATTAAGCCCGTAAGTAGGGGAAGCCCCTGGCAACTAGTGTGACCAGCCCATAATTCTCCTAGGGAGAGTATGGTGAACAAAGAAATCTATAAGACTCGTCAAACTTACAGTTTGAGCCAGGTTATCCGCTACCACGTTCCCTTCTCAATGCAAATGGGAAATGCTTCCATAGCTATGCCTCAGATCCGATATTCCATCCAATGTGGCCGCTAAGGACCTGAACCTTTTGGTACTGCCATTAATAACACTATGGAATATGTCTCAACATCCAAATGTTTAATTCCAAGTTGATCGCAAATACTAAGCCCCAGCAGAAGGGCTCGCTCTTCCGCTTGAAAACTCGTGAGAATGCCAAGGAAAGCCCAAGTCGCCAAAACCACCTTGCCGCCCGAATCTATCAACAATGCTCCATTTTTTGATGGCCCCGGGTTACCTCGGGAAGAGCCATCCACGTTCAATTTGAATCGTCCCACATATGGCAAGCTCCAAAAGACTATTCGTTCTTCCTTTCATTTCTGGAAATCCCATCATGGCAACACCTCACCCCTCTAGAAAAGCCACATAACGGTGGAACACTGGCGGTTTTAACGCCAATAAATCAAAAATAGACTTCGAGACCACCCTCAAAAGCTAACCCGATCCACGATGCTCCTCCTCATGCACTCCCTTGCAATAAGCCCTCCAGATCTCCCAACAGACTAGTACCCGCGCAATAGCAGACACCACCTTGGGAAGCTTAGCTATATCCAAATCCTTCCTGAGCAAATAAAAATCTAGTAAGTCCCATAAGTCTGCAGTATACAAAGGCGTAACATGCAGACGGTCACCAAAGTATGCCCAAATTCCACGGGGCAAAGGACACTCATAAAACAAATGCAGTGGAGAACTTTTTGAACAACAGAAAGGGCACTTTGACGCTATGTGAAATCCCAAACACAACAAAACATCGCCCATTGAGGCATAGGGAATCCACAATTTTCTAATTGTAATTTTACTAGGCCCTTCTTTTAATTTGTTTGATCTGAAGTTCATCCCTTAACTTTCACTATTCTTTCTTTTTCTTAAGTTTTCAAGATTGTTAATTAAATATCATTTGTTAGTTTCCCTTAAAATATCGTAATGGTTTAATGAGGACTTTTCTCTAATTCTGAACGAAAGTTGTGTCCGAGAATTTTACTTTTACTTAAACCCTTTTAATTCTTCCAAATTTCATTGTAATAATATTAATGAAAGTATACTATAGGTTTTATGATTTTTTTTTTCCCTTTTACTCTATTTACTCATACCTGATGACTATTATATTTTCTCCATTCCTACATTTCTTTAACACTTCTTCCGTTCAATTCATAAGTCACTCTTTATTACTTTATTATTAGCTGAATGAATGCGAATTCACACTAAATTTGACAAATTTCAATCAATGTTCAATGCATGTAAAATATGAGAAAAATGTAATTTAACATATGTAATTTATTCTAAATTTATTTTAATTTTTCTTCGTCTATCACAAAATACTCCTCCGACTAGTAATTGGGGCACGGGGTCTCACACTGTAGAGCCTCATAGACTCTGAGAAATGCCATAAACTCCCTAACAAATTTTCTACTACCATTAAGAAATATCAACAAATCATCTGCAAAGCTCAAATGAGAAATCCTAGGGGTCCCCCTTGGCATAGAAAAGGGTTGCAAAAGACCCCTCTCAATGCGGGTCCTAAGGCCCCTACTTAAAGCTTCTCCCACCAGTATGAACAAAAAATGGGATAACAGATCTCCTTGTTTAATACCCCTTGTTGCCTGGAAAAACCAATGAGGCTCACCATTAATCAAGACCGAAAACCAAGTTGCTTGGAGATTCCCGAGAATCAAATGCACAAATCTGGCCAGGAACCCCATTTTTAGCAACAACCTCTCCAAGAAAATCCAGGATACCCTGTCAAAAGCCTTTACCATGTCCAGCTTAAAAATGATGTTCCCACCACGACATTTTCGATTCAGAGAGTGCACCAACTCTTGTGCAAGCATGACATGGTCTCCAATTTCCTGACCAGGTAAAAATGCAGACTGTTTTGGAGAAATAATATCTGGCAGGTGGGGTTTCAACCATGCACACAAAACCGAGTTTACTCTTCGTGGGAAAATTTTAGTATCTGAAGATTGAAACTACAAATGAATTGATTGTTGTATTAAGATATTTGATTCGTGAGATAAAATTTTGATAAGCATTATTATACATCAATGGGCACCCTATATTAACATATATTTGATTCATAAAATGCATTAAGAAATTACATCAGTTTAGCAAAACTTTTAACCATTCGTTTCCGGGTCAACGGATGTACTGCTTCCGTTTTTATTTTACATTAAGAATTAGATCAGTTAATTATTTTATTCAAATGGTAGTTTTTTAACTGAATTATCTTTAGCTTCATGAAATATCATTATGATGGGATTAAATATTATAAATATTATAACAGAAATAACACTAGCACATATAATATTTTACTTTACAATAAACAGAAATTTTTCTTGCTTTTTTTTTTTCCACCAAGGGAGAGAAAAGGGCTAGAAGAGGTTTGAGCAATGGTACCTCATCCATACCGATGAGATTTGAATCCGTAATTTAGGATTGTGCACAAAGTTGTTTTCACAGTTAAGTTATAATTGGTTCAATGATAAAACTTTAAGTTGATAAATAAAGTCGATCTAGTATCAGAGAAAGAAGGAAAAATAATTAAAATGTCAATAACATTTTGATATTCTTTATTAAAATTAATTAAGAATTACAACAAAGCAAGTCATTGCCAATCATTTATTTTAGTCGACTCGTTGGGTGCGGGATTAGCCTTGTTTGAAAGGTAGAAACCATCAGGCCTAATTTCCCAATGACAGTAATTTTTAGTTAGACTAGTTTTGCAATGCTGCTTTATGTTGCTATCAAAAACTGCAAAACCTCTTTGTTTGGGGGTCCACCAGAAGTGACAAAAATATTGGGTGCGCCAATAAGATTCATTGAAATTCCAATTCCAATCTTCTCGTAAATTGAGATATTTGTAACCAAATTCTGTGTCTCCAGAAAAACAATGACCCCATATCTTGTTGGGTAGAAGATTCACTATATGCATTTCAGAGTCGAGATCGCTTCCAAAAATTTGACAAACAAATAAGAATGACAATATTATAACGACAAAGAAAATACCTTTACTCATTTTGTTGATGGGAAAATTTTCTTGTGCTGTAAATTATTTGCTACCTGCTCCTTTATATATAGTAGTGAGGGATGAATATCGAAGATAAGAACAGTGTGAATAATTAAGTAATAAGTTAATTATTCTATTTATATTATCATCTTAAATATGATCAATAACTTAAACGTTTTTCTTATTTCTTTTGTGTTTGAAAAAACTAACTGAAATATTTATTATTTATACAGTAACTTGTTGACGAAATTTAGTGTATTAATTGTACTTTATATTTCCTAATTTGTAAATGATCTTTTTTAATTTGAAAAAGATATAAACAAAACATTGTGAAATGTACTTATGTCTCGTATCTTAAATGTGAAAGTTTCACATTTTAAAAACATTTAATACTTCAGTTACAAAACTTAAATTCCCCAAATTTTATTAGAGGCAATTTTTGTTAGACTATCTGACGCTCCAACAACCACGATACTTTAGCCTTGATACACACATTATTTTCACTACATGCGATTTTTTTCTTTCTTTTTCTTTGAGGTATGATTTTTTATTTATTTTATAGGCAATACTTTTTGACACAATCAATACAACAAAGGCTACACTGGATACTTTTTTTCACTGACAATACTTCTTTCTTTTTTCCTTTTTTTTTTTGATAAATAATATATCAAAAGTTATTTGCGATCATTTTTATTTTTATTTAATTTTTTGACAGACAACACTCTTTTCCTTTTTGAGAAATGAGAAAACAAGGGAAAAAAAAAAAAAAAAAAAAAAAAAAAGAAGAAAGCGCACGTTGAACATCCACATGGGATCGCATACAAGTTTTTTTTAATTTGTTATAAGTTTTTAATGCATATTAAAAATGTTTTGCATAGAAAACCGTTCCATATCTCTATTGTAATTTATTTTTTCTTAAAATATGTTTTGGAAGCTCCAAATCATATTTTTCATCAGATACACCGAAGCAACGGAGAATGTTCCATAATCAGCTGCGTAGGTTTTGGGTTCAAAACTCAGAGGCCGCAGTCCTGGGGTACTCACCAAATATCTGTTGTTTGTGCTCACCGATTTAATTTCAAGTAATTGTCGTATTGTCGAAAGTTTCATTCCGTATTGTGTGAGGTACAATTCATATAGTGATTGATTCGGAAAAAAAAGTTGCCACCTTTCATATAAATTTATAGACGTGTTACACTAGAGCTTGAAAATATTAAGGAATTAATGAACTTCATTTGGGAACGAACGAATAGCCTATTAATTAAAAAATTGTGAGTTTTATACACTAGGATGACGATTTTTTCTTCTACTAATTATATCTGTACGGATGACTACTTGTTTAGATATGTATAAGTTTGATTTAGTTTATTTTAAATATTTGTATCTGATTATTATCACATCAAAATATTCACATTTGTATCAACGATTCTCTCTCTTAAAGATTGAAATATGATATTTATTATATAAAACAATTAAGGTCCGATTATTTAGGGAAAATGGTATTTCGTTGTAATTAAATGTGGGCCTAAACTATGTTTACTTTGTGATATTTTCATGAAAAAAATATCATCTTTTCCTTAGAAAAATTATTAATCCAAACACCTTTATTTTTTACTAAATTCAAACTTTAAATTTTCTCTAAAATTTTCCTCATATAATTTCAAAAAATAACATCATCATTACAATTTTTATTCTATTTCCTACACAAATTTTCAAAATAAATTCTCTCCAAAAATTATTCCTTCCCCAAAATAAAATTTTCTCTTTTTGGTCACAAAGTAAAGAGACCCTCTTAAAAAAATGCTGAAATATATTTTTAAAATATAATCATTCATCACTAATAATATTTCTAAGTTACATATATATGTTAGCATAGATATTTTTTTAAGTGTTGGATAACTGTTGATATATTTCAATTGGGTCTTGCCAATTTAAATAGAAAAACACCCTTTCCACTTTATAGCTTAAGTAACTGCTTTTTTTTAAAGCTACAACAATTTTATATGAATAAAAATATCTAATTAATTGGATAAAAAGCTAATGCAGTTATAAAGAAAAATTGTTAGCAAATGGTAATATGCGTGCTTGTGATTTTATATATGCATGAGGCATTAGAAGAATGAGAAAATTGTACTTTTGGTCCCTCTTCTATGTAAACTCCTTACCAATCATTTAAGTCAAAATGAATTTTTTTAAAATTTGTGACTATTCTTTAGTAAATTGCAAAAAACTAAACCCTTTAAAAGTATGAAAATAGTCACCCACGCTTATTTTTATATGGCAACATCGACTCCTCTTGAGGGAATTTGGACCCTTCTTGTAAATTACGAAAAAATTAAAACCCTTTAAAGGTTTTAGTATTTATTATTTGGCCCAAAAAAATTATAATTTTTTCAGACAGTCCAAATTACTGTTGACTTCATAGGTCAACCGGTAAGAGGGACCAAAAATGCCAAAATGCGAAAGAAGAGTGACCAAAAATGCAAGTTTACATAAAAGAAGGACCAAAAGTGTAATTTAAATAAAGAAGAGAGACCAAAAGTGTAATTTTCCTTAGAGGAATTGTGATGGTCTTTCTATGCCTAGTTTCGTTTCATCTAATGCGTAATTGGTTGTATTAAAGGAGTTTTCTGTACTTCTAAAATATGTGTTCTTAAGGAATTCAAGTGTGGAATTTTTATGCTTTTAAGCCTATAATTAAACCATTCATATATAGATATTATTGTAGAATAATGTGTTGGGGGGGGGGGGGGGGGGGGGGGTGGTGGGTGGCGAAGAAGATAACAGTTAGTACAGTAATAAAACTCAGTAGTAATTCATTCAAATAGAGAGTAGAGATTTTGTGTTTCTATTCCCCCTCTTAGCTAATTCTTACTCTTCTGTGGTTCACCTGTCGGGCTACTATAATCTAAAAAATGAGGATACTACATTGAGATTGGTCGGGATAGGTTAGCGGTAAATGTTAGGATAAAAAATTTCATTGAAAAAATGGTTCCGTTTGCGATTTAATCGAGAGATTTAACAGAGCATTCAAAACGGAGCATTTGTTTTAAGTTTGGTGACTAAATTTAGAATTATCAAAATAAATTAAAAAAAAAAAAAACCTTGACCAAAAATCGAATTCGCCCATTCCTATATCACATGTGGAAGGATTATTGATGTGGATTTTTCTACAAATTTGGAATGACATTTTCTAAAAAGGTTGTTCAAACAAAGATCATAGAAAGACTTACTCAAACTTCAATTAAAGCATGCAAGATTAAAGGAACTGAATGCAGTTAACCTAACATAGTAAATTTAAGAGAATGTGGAACAATCGTAGGAGATTAGGTGAGCAAGAAACCTATTTGACTAAGTTTGGACTTACGGTTTGTTTTACAACATTCAAAACACCAATGTGAATGGAGAATTCTAAGCAAATGAATTAATCTCACTATTATGCAATTAACATCTAAATTCTCTGATTTTATTCAAAGGTTATAACACCTATTTATAGGAGAAATAGGGGCCATGTTGGGCAAAAATTACAAGGGAAAAAAAGAAAGAAATAAAAATGAAAAACCAGTGAGAATAGGTATTTCCTTAATTATTCATATCGAAAAGAATTATGAATTTGGACACAAAATAAACTCACAATTTTGGTTCCCCAAGGAGGAAGCAAAAACCGAAAATTAATCTCCAAAAACAAAGGAGAATTATTTCCAAAAAGGTGTTCAATGAGTGAATCCTTTTTGGAAACTAAAACCAAAAAGAAACTAAAAGTAATTTAAGAAATAACTACTTTTAGCAATTAACTAAAGAAGTTAAGGAAACATTCACAAATCGTCAACACTTCCTAAAAACTAATCCCTACAAAAAGATAAACAAAAATTCCTTCCAAGAAGAGAAAGCAAGAGGCGGCCGAAATTAGGCAAGATGGCGGGTGGTGCACAAGTAGGCGGCTAGGGTTAGGGTTTCGGCCATGTTGAGGTGGATGCATGATTTGTGCAATTGCTTGAATTTTCTTAAGAATATTCTGGAATATTTTGGAACCTTCTAGAATCTCTTGAAATTATTTCAAAAATTATTTTCACCATTCTTTATGATTTTTAAAAAATGTTCTCTTGAAACTATAAAGATCAATCAGAGCCTTTATTAAGCTCTAGAAAATAATCTGAACTATTATAGGAGAAATGTTGAGCTCTAGGGTTTTGGCCTAATGGTGCTTGTAATGGTGCACTTTTTGGGTTTTAAAAACCCAACTCTAGTGGGTTTATCGCACTAGAGTTGTCCAACTCATAAACCCAACTCTTAAAAATAATAGTTGGGTTGAGGGGGGAAAAGTAGGCTCCACCGGTGGGGAGATTGCAGCGTCCCCGTGCATGTACTGCATGCGCGCGTGGGTGGAGCCAACTGTCTAGTGGCTATCTGCCCCAGACTATGCCCTTAATTATTATTATTATTTTGTTTTTAATTACAGACCAATGGTTGCTCTTTTTTTTTTTCTTTTGTTTATTATAATAGAGCCGTTTCAACGACTCTTTTATTCAGAATATTTTTTTTTTAGTTTTTTAGTTTTATTCTTTTTCTTTCCTTCTCTTCTATTGTCTATATATACCTATCAATTCTATTATTTCTCTACTCCTCATCAAAATCATACCTCTCCTCAATTAAGTTTTTACAAAATTTGATTTTCATATTTTTTTTTCATTGGCATCCATATGCAAATTATGTATCTAAATGGCTGAAAATAATCCCAGCTCATTCTCATATTTTTTTGGTTTGCCAATACGCAAGGAGATTCAAGCTCGCAAAATTCGAACCCCCATTC
Organism: Leptodermis oblonga; assembly: GCA_016801395.1. Taxonomy (NCBI): domain Eukaryota; kingdom Viridiplantae; phylum Streptophyta; class Magnoliopsida; order Gentianales; family Rubiaceae; genus Leptodermis; species Leptodermis oblonga. Next base: position 41,723,771 of record CM028758.1, on the reverse strand, counting down.
TTATCCCAATCGCCAGTTTTTTCAAGTTCCATACCAACAATTCTTTCCATATAATGTTTCCAACTTTGGAGCAACGGGTTGCCATTTTGGGATGTCAACTTCTCACCCGTTTCTCTATCCACCGCCACCACAGACGTCAAACGCTTTTGGACATTTGAGACTGGAAGGATCTTCATCCGATAAGGAGATAGTTTTGCCATTTCCATTTGTCGCATCGCAACAGTTCCCACCAAACTCTACACAACCCAGTGTAAAGGACACTCTCAACACAACAATGAACGCAAAGGCCGATGTAGCAGCAACGTGAAGGTGCGATGGTCACTCGAAGAAGAGAAGTGTCTTGACAAGCTTAGGGCACCATTAGCAGTTGCTCAAAAGTTGGCAATGCACAGAAGAATAAAGAGTTTTGGGAGAAAAAAATGGCTGCTTATTATAATGAAAATCAGCCTGAGGGTACGGCCACCAGATCAGGATCTGCGATTAAATCACATTACTATTAGGTTATGCCTGATGTTACCGCTTTCTCGGGATGAGGATGTTTTTTTGGCTACACTGGCCTAATGGAACGCAATTAACCCAACGAAGACCTTCGAGTACATGCGCATATGGAAAATAATGAAAGACTTAGAGAAATTGGCTCCTCTACAAATGGACTAGGACATCCGAATCAGAGGGGGATACTACATCAGAAAGTTTGATTCAGTCTCGTCCAATAGGGCAGCAGAGGGCAAAGCCAAAGTGAAAGTTTCTGATGAAGATCGATCTGACAAGTGGGAAAAACTCACTAATATGCAATCGGAAAAGGATCAAACAGAAAGATGAAGAATTGTTGATGAAGGATACGAGTGGAATGTCGCATGAACAACTGCAAGTTCATATGAAGCTCGTTGAAAAGATTAGAGCGAAATGCAGCTGGTGATTTCAGTTTCAATTATGTAACTGTTAAATTATGTACTTTGTTTTTTAGTTTGGTATTTTAATTATGTAATTGTTATTTTATTTAGGTTAATTATGCAAAATCCCCTGTGGTTTGCAAAAGTACAGGATGACCCCCCTAATGGTTTAAAAAGCTACGCAAAACCCCCCTGTGCTTTTCAAAATGCTGTAAAGTAGATGAAAATCGTTATGACTAACGGTCAGAGGGGTAAGTTTGTCATTTTACTGTTTTTCATTTTAGTTTGAATTATGTAATTTTAGTCGTTACAAACTAGCCGTTAAAAACTAGCCGTTGCAAACTAGCTGTTAAAAACTAGCCGTTGCAAACTAGCCGTTCAAAACTAGTCGTTGCAAACTAGCCGTTTCAGCTTTGTCTATATATACTACTCCATTTGTTGAAACATTGCACACCTCTTCAAACACATACCAATTATCTCAAATCTCAAATCTCCACACAAAATGTCTGGCGTTCTGACTGACAAGCAAGTAGATGAAATGTGGAAGAATTACATATGGGAATTAGCAGAATAAGAAGAAATCGAGGGAGAGATGGTTGCTCTGCTCGATGAGGAAGAGCTTGAAGCAGCCCAAAGGTCTTCAAGAAGAAGAAATCAGAGAAAATATATGGATCGTGAACGTGAGAACGAGCATGATCGGCTTGTCCATGATTACTTCTCCTACAATCCCATATATGACGGTGAAACATTTCATTGTTGATTTCGAATGCAAAGGGAATTATTCCTTCGCATCATCGATGCCTTGGAAAATCACTCAGATTATTTCAAATTGAGGCACGACGCAATTGGAAGGAAGGGGTTATCACCACTTCAGAAGTGCACAGCAGCCATTCATCAATTGGCATATGCTTCCATTGCTGACTCACTAGATGAGTATATATGGATGGGTGAGAAAACTGATATGGATTGTCTGCGCAACTTTTTAAAATGCATCGTCGAGGTATTCGGAGCACGATACTTGTGCATGCCAAATGTTGTTAACACTCAACGCTTGATTCAAATGCACAAGCAAAGGCATGGATTTCTTGGAATGCTGGGGAGCCTCGACTGCATGCACTGGGAGTGGAAGAATTGCCCCGTTGCTTGGAAGGGCCAATATACTCGAGGCGATTACAGCGTCCTGACGATAATTCTTGAAGCGGTCGCATCTGCAGACTTGTGGATATGGCATGCTTTTTTTGGTGTCAAGGGCTCCAATAATGATATGAACGTTCTTCATGGATCACCATTGTTCAACGCTTTCCTGCGGGGAAATTCCCCATAAGTTGCTTTCACAGTGAACTCCATAACGTACCGTAACGGCTACTATTTGACAGATGGGATCTATCCGGAATGGGCTGCATTCGTGAAGAGTTTTCCATGCCCTATGATGACAAACAAAAGAAATTCAAGGAGAGACAAGAGGCAGCAAGAAAAGATATGGAACGGGCATTTGGAGTCCTACAAGCTCGTTGGGGGATAGTTAGAGGTCCTGCACAACCTTATTACAAGGAAGAATAAACAAATATCATGTATACATGCATTATATTGCACAACATGATTATTGAGCACGAGGGAGACGAAGCTGTCAGTTGGTCCGATGAAGACAAACCTCCGTCGACAACAATTAATATTGGTAATACTCAAGAGTTCCAAACCTATCTTGAAGGTATTCAAGAGCTTCATGATAGGGGTATGCATCATCAACTTCAAGCTGATTTGGTTGAGCATATCTGGGCACATTATGGAAGCAATTATACAAGATAACCCTTTTATTAATGTAATGATGTGTTTGTTTGATGTACCTTTTTTATTTCAGCAATGGTGTGTTTATTTGATAACCTTTTTATTTGATAACTCTTTTTTTTTTAATGTAACATACTTTATATAACATTTTCCAATGTATCTAATTTCTTTCATGTGTTTTATTTAATTTTATAGAATTAAATATTTTATTGAATTAAATAAAAATTTGTAATTGAATATAGTGAATAATATAGTATTAAAAAACATACATAAATGTATATAGGTGCATATATTGGTGGGACCCGTGCTGAACTTGTTTTTCTGGGTTTATTGTTATTGGGGATAAGTTTATAAAAGTTTGTGGGATTAAACTTTTGATATGGCACCGACGTGACATGTTAAAGTTACTTTTTTGGGCTTATTGTTACAACCATCCTAACAATGTTGCATGATCATGTGGACTTCAAGGAATCTTCTTTGAACAGTTTGGAACTTTCCGAATACTTCTAAAATCTTTCAAAATCTTATCGAAATGTTGAAAATCAAGAAAGTCAAGATTTTTCAAGATTCGTAAAAATATGAAATTTTAAGATTTCAAGAAATTTCAAAAAAATGCCTGTTAAAGTCCAAAAACCTCCAAGATTTTTTAATAATTTAAAGAAATTACCTTTATTTATTTATTGTGGAGTAGTTGGAGATGCATTCTTTTCAATAATCTCGAAATATAATGGCTCTTTTACCTTTTACAACATTGTTGTCAAGAACTTTGTCTTCAGATTGGCTTTGTGGATTATGACTTGTGAGTTGAGAGTTTGATTTAAGAAGAAAACTTGCTACTAAAGTGATTGTTAAGCGCAAGAACTTATTTTTGTTGAAGTCTTTGTGGTCAAGCTGAAAATTGCTTGGACTAAATGGAAGTAAATTGTGTTGGATTTATGGAATTAATTAGATGGGATTCATGGGAAGACTTGGATTGAATCAATGTCTCATGCACTTGGGAAATAAATAAAATTATCAGAAAAGAATTAAAGTGAGGGGGAGATTAGATAGCAAGGTAAAAGAATTAGAAAATGGAGAAAATGTAGAAAAATGGAGAGAAGAATTGGAGGGTTGGGGTGGTGGTAATGGGAGGGCCTTGTAATCCTGAGGTCATAGGTTCGATTCTTAAGGATGCAAGGGGAAAAAAAATTAAAAAAAGAAAAAAGAAGAATTGGGGAAGAAAACTCAGATTTCATTCGTCAAGACAAATCCCTTTCCTGCAGCTACCCGTAATTCTTATACAAATTACTAACACAAACGCTTTAAAACAGCATCATTTAAGGGGCTCATTCCTAACACAATGAAGCGTACGTTAAGTAATAAAAAGCCCAACCCAAGTGAAGTGATCTGGGTTCAATTATTAAAAGCATCGCTAGCAGACCTCTGAACTTTCATATTTGAAGGTTTAAAGGTTGTGCTGGGTTTCTAGCATACCTCTATTTAGGAGGTTTTGGTAGATAGAGGTGCACTGTTCTCACTTCTACCCTTTTTAAATTTTTATTATTATTTTATATATTTACATGTTAGTCCCTAATTTAGTTTTTATTTATTATTTAAATTATTGATTGATTAAAACACAAAATTTTGCTAGTTTTATAATTTCAAGAGTTTAATCCATTTCATTGTTATTTCACGTGTAATGAAAAGATAAATAATTATTAATCAACTATAATTAATTAAAAATTTATTCATTAAATAATATAAATATAAAAAATGACATATCAAAGTATTCAAAATTATAAATACACTAATTAAAACATGTATATTTATAAGATCACTTAAACATTACTTAATATTAAAAAGTACATAATATTAAAATACATTACATAGTTAAAAAAAAAAAGAAAAGACATTACATAAAAGTAAAGAAGATTAAAATGCAAAAAAAAAAAAAAAAAAAAAAAAGAACTCACAGAACAATAACTTGCAATAATTAGTAATATGGTCAATAAGGTGGTATGTCGCCCCTGGATCCACTTAAGTTGTCGAAAGTACCCCCGACGTCATCATTTCGGAACGCGAAGGTGGAGAAAAATGTTGTTGTCGTATGCTTGCCATAATTTCTGACTGTCGAAGCCAAATATACTCATAATAATTTGGGTCAGTAATACTGTTCAAATTTATTGCTATTATATTAGCTTCCTGGGCTTTTTTTTTTTTTTTTCAAATACAAATACATTTGATGTTGCTCTTCCTTCTTGGTTTTATTTGTCACCATGAAATTCATAAGAGCTTTGTTTCCTTCGTTGATATCATTATGGATAGATGAAGATTGGCCACTATCCTGTCTCTTTTGCTTTAATTTTTTCACCCCCATCGGGCGTTTAGACGCTGCACCTTCAGAGCTATCACCTAAATTTAAAGTAAAAGTATCCAAACTAGGAGTTGTTGATAGAGGTTTCTCGAGAGTAGGATAATCAGAGTCTGGGGAATTCATTTTGAGACTTCTCAAAATCTTTAAGAATATTCCACACGTAGTCAAATTTGAAACCCGATTTGTACACTTTGTCTTCTTTGAGCAAAAGCTTTGCCTTTCTCATCTGCCGTAAATATAAAAAATCCGAGTGTAGGATCTACTTTAACATAAAGATAATGAGAAACAAAACGATATATGATGTACTCAGAATATCCTCATCAAATGCACCACTAGGATTTCTATTTTGCTCTTGACGAAGACATCCTTTCAATTTTCGATAGCACTAGAGATTGTACAGTATGAGGATCCAATCCATTCCCCTTAAGACTATTGTATTTATTTGCCACAGATTTTCATAAACTCTCATTTGGTTAGTTTCTTCCTCTAATGGGATCTTGTGATATTTCATGAATGCATGGCACAAAATCTCATCTTCTTCTTGACTAGAGTTTGGACCCTTATTAGGAGAAGACATTTCCTCTCAAATGAAGTTTTACGTTTGAAATTAGAATGTAGATTTGCTTGCCTTCCACTACATTCAACCTTGGTTTTTATAGATAAGTTATGATTTCACATCTTTGTCTTCAAATGGTATTCACTTACAAGACTTATATTTTTTTTATGGCTAGTCTTGCATAAAAGTCTCCACATGCTAGAGTAGTCAATTTTCTGTCATTGATATGTCTAATCTTCACATTGAAGACTTGTCATATTTTCTTTATTAGTCTTGTGAAAATTGGGTCCACTTGCAAGACTAGTATTTCTTTGTATAACTAGTCTTGCATATATTGTCTCCACATGTTAGAGTAGTCAATTTTTTGTCATTGATATGTCTAATCTCCACATTGAAGATTTGTCATCTTTCCGTTACTAGTTTTGTGAAAATTGACTCCACTTGCAATACTAGTATTTCTTTTTATGACTAGTCTTGCATAAATTGTTTCCACATGCTAGAGTAGTCAATTTTCTGTCATTGATATGTTTAATCTCCACATTGAAGACTCGTCATCTTTTTATTACTAGTCTTGTGAAAATTGGCTCCACTTGCAAGGCTGATATTTCTTTTTATGACTAGTCTTGCATAAATTGTCTCCACATGCTAGATTAGTCAATTTTTCGTCATTGATATGTCTAATCTCCACATTCAAGATTTGTCATCTTTTCATTACCAGTCTTGTGAAAATTGGCTCCACTTGCAAGACTAGTATTGCTTTTTATGACTATTCTTGCATAAATTGTCTCTAGATACAATAGTAGTCAATTTCCCGTCATTAATATGTCTAATCTCCTCATGAAAGACTTGTCATCTTTTCATTACAAGTCTTGTGAAAACTAGCTCCACTTGCAAGACTAGTATTTATTTTTATTACTAGTATTGCATTAATTGTCTACACATATTGGAGTAGTCAATTTTTCGTCATTGATATGTCTAATTTAACATGCAAGGCATGTCATCTTTTTTTTTTTTTTCTTTTTTTATAATATGCATACTCTTTATAAAGAGCACAATGCATTAGCACAAGAGGCATTCCATCATTTCTTTTCATCTTTAGTTTTTGAGCTCAACCTATTTCGATACTTCATAAAAATGAATTTCAATTTTGACAATTCGTAATGAGGTGCCAAATTCAAACTCATATCCTTTTTCAGAAGAATTTGATGTTATGTTTACATCTGATGAAGATGATGCAGTTGTAAATCAAATCTTACGCAGAAATAAAGTTGTTGTGCAACATTATCTGCATCAACAAAGAAGTAAAGGTAGAGGGGGTCAATTCTGAGTTGTATCACAGTCAATCATAATCGTGAATTAGCAGCTCAAAGATTGTAAGCTGATTATTTTTTTGAGAATCCATGTTGTGATTCAGAAACGTTCCGCCAAAGATTACGCACGTCACACAATTTATTCTTACACCTCCTTGAAGCAATTAAAAGTCATGATCACTACTTCCATCAAAGTGTAAATGCAGCCGGTAAAGTTGGATTATTATCTTTACAGAAGATAATAGCGCCAATTTGAATGTTAGCATACGGTATGTCAGCAGATTCTCTTGATGAATATCTTAAAATTGGTGAACCGACGGCATTTGTATGCATGGAAAAATGTTGTCTATGTATTGTAAAAATATTTTCAGAAACATATCTACTAGCACCAAATGTGGATGACATTGTTAGGATACTATATGTTGGTTGACAGAGCTGTCATGTACCTCTGCAAACACAGTAATTATACTGCTTTTAACCTGCAATCAAAGGATTAAATAAATCTAATACAATGGTAGTCAGGATCGATCCACAAGGATGGTTATTCTTAACTTCTTTTTATTTATTAATGCTTTAGTAAATATTTTGACGAGTCCTCACCTTTTGTGTCTCTTAAGAGACCTTTAGTTTGTCACGAACACTTAAGAGAAACAGAAATAACAATGAATTTGTATAAATTATAAAGGAAGTATTCTAGTATTATGTAGTCCACCTTCATCACATGCATGCAATCATGAACACTTAAGTTGTCTAATTATCCTATACCGGTTAGTTATAGATTACCGCAAGCACCCGCTAGTCATAACCCAATTTCTCCTTAACTTCGCAGTAATCTCCGCGAGTCCCCGCTAGTCAAGATTACTTCTCTAACCAATTAATTAATTAAGCCGTGAGCCCCAGCTAGTCACCTAATTAATTATTTAACTTCATTAAGATCTAGAGAAACCTAACACTAACAACTCCTATCATCGTAATTCAAGGAATTATTACTCAATTAATAGCACCTCACAGCCGAAGGTTGTGCCACTCGAAGGCTCTACCAGATTAAACTAAGGTGATCAGTCTTAATAAAATCTTAGTAATTAGACTTATGAGCACTGATTAATTTAAGAACATAGTTAATTAGACTTAGATTAATTCAAGTTTCATACATGCATGGATTACGGTTTCAATACATAACAGTAGAATAATATATTTAGCCACTCATGAATTGAGAATCAAAGCAACAACTTAGAATGGAAATCATGAGGAAAATACGAAATACTTTACTTGAATACTAGGACTGCACAATTGGGAACCGACGAACAGGATTCTGCAAAGATTAAGTATCTCAAAAGCTAAATTAATCTACTACTATGCTGTATAATTCAGAGAGAAAATCGAAGCTTAAAACTGTATAAAAGAAAATGTAAAACTAGATATCAAAAAACGTCTCGAGTATAATCTCAAGCTGCATATTTATAGGACTTAGGCAATCTAGTAATTGGAATAAAAATCTATCTCCTAATCAAATAAGGAGATTAATCAATCAGCACTTCATATTTGGTAAGGAGATCTTTTGCAATTGGAAATCCGATTTTCTCCTTTCCTTCTTGGATTCTCCTTCCTTTTCTGCTTCCTTTATTCGCAAGACAGATGTGTCGACTCCCAACTTGACATCGAGCTGGCACGATGTCGGTCTCCACTTTCTGCATCAGTGACTCTGGACTTCAAATCGGCCACTGCCGAGGTCAGCTCTTCAGGTCGTTCAGCCGAGGTCATCTTTTCAGGTCGTCCAGCCGAGGTCATCTTTTTAGGTCGTCCAGCCGAGGTCAGCTCTGCAAGTCGTCCCGGATCCGCTTGGATGCCTTTGTGCTCCTAAAATCTGCCTTTTAGAACTTCTCTTCTGTACTTGGGCTGCTCTCTTAAATTTGCACAATTAATACAAACCTTGGGCAAAAAGCCCGTGAGAACTGTCAATTAATCTCTAAATTATTAGGTACAATATCAGCGGATCATTGGTCAATAACGTGGTTTTTCAGGAATATTGGGTAGTCTAGATTGTATGCATGAGAAGTGAAAAAATTGCCCGACGGCGTGGGCTGAACAGTATGTGGGTCGTAGTGAAGCACCAACAATTATCCTTGAAGTAGTTGCCGATTATGATCTTTGGATATTACATGCATTTTTTGGTATGGAAGATACAAATAATGACATTAATGTGCTCGAGTCATCCCATTTGTTTTCAAATCTTATACAAGGTATTGCACAGACTCATTATGTTATTCAAGGAAAAGAATATACTATAGGTTATTATTTATCTAATGGTATATATCCTAAATGGACCACGTTTGTGTAAACAATTCGTGATCCTTGCACTCCAAAACATAAGCATTTTGTTAAACGACCAGAGGCTTGCAGAAAAGATATTGAGCGTGCGTGTAGAGTGCTATGATCACAATTTCACATTATTGCATTGCCATCTCGAATTTGGGAAAACAAAGTGTTGCATGATATAATGATTTCATGCATTATCATGCACAATATGATAATTGAGAATAGGCGTGATCTTTCTGTACCAATTAGCCAATCGATATGCACAAATCCTCTCCCAGATGAAATTGAAATCGGCCAATATGAAAATAATCGATTTCAAGAACATCGTAGTCGATATTGACAAGTTTGAGATACACCTACCCACTATGAGCTTCGCAACGCACTTATAGAGCACTTGTGGGAACGTCATTCGAATGCAGAAGACGACTCTGATTAGTAATATTGGTTTAGTAGTTTTTAAATAATTACGTAAGTTTCTTTAGCATTGTGAATATCTGTGTGTTGTAATTAAATTTAAGTAACTTTGTATTTTAGTAATATTGATTTTTAGCATTGTTAATATATGTGTGTTGTAATTAAATTTAAGTTACTTTGTATTTTAGTAATATTGATTTTTAGCAGTGTTAATATCTGTGTGTTGTAATTAAATTTAATTTACTTTGTATTTTAGTAATATTGATTTTGATATTAATAATAATTATCTTTTCATTATTAAACTATTGAATTTATTATATTAGACGAAAATGCAAAAGTAAACAATTATTTGAGGTCATTGTGTAAATAACCTAAATAGTGCAAATGTAATAAAATTGAATTTAAAATTGTGTGTATGGAAGAATAAAAATAGAATATTATTTTAGAGTGATATATAGAGTTGTCTGCTGGAATAAATTTACTACATAAAACTGTAAAATAGAGATAGAGATGCCTGTAAAACTCTAAACTACTGGAAATGCTCTAAGTGATAGTTACGTGAGTGCACCAAAGTTGAGGTTTTCTTGAAACTGCTGGACAACTCTGATTTACGTTATGTTTCCAAAGCTGCACCTCCATGGTTTTGCCTGCTTGAGATCTTCTGTCTATTTTATTCATATTTTTCATGTTCATCCTTTTACAATAGAGTTGTGGGTTCCATTATGTGATATGTGCCATTGTGAGACAATGGACCGAGAAGACATGAATAAATTGGACAGAAGATCTGAGTCCGATTTTTCCGCATGAGATGTTATTAAGGAATCCTTCCCCTCATCTAATTTTTTTTTTTTTTTTTTACCCATAATAGATGTGGTTCTATTTCATAAAAGTTAAAACAATTATGTCTCCTAGTTTGAGTAGGACTAATTTTATTTCAGAGAGTTTGTTGTTCTTCATAATTTATTCTTTTCTTTTTTCACATTAGAGCAGCAACTAGGTATATTCTAGATCATTAAAACTTATATGAAGCATATTCATACATGCGATGGGATTTGAGATGCGCATTTAGCGACGCGTCTCACTGCAAGCTTAGTAACTTCGGTTACGGTTCTGGAACCGCAGTTCCCGGTTCCAAAATAGATGTAATCGAAATTGAACCTTCATAGGACGGTTATAGACAGTTTCAGTTTCAATTCGATTACGATTACGGTGTCGAACGGTTTCAATTTCAATATTAGTAATACCAACTCAAGTAGATCATTACAAAATTATATATGCAATAAAGAAATGTAATACGTGGAAAATCTTTTATATAAATTTTAATTATGAAATGAAGTTTAAAGAGAGAATAACATTATTGTTCGCAAGATTTTGATTTTAAAATTAAATTATACTAATAATAATTCATTAAACTAGTGAATTTTAATACATACAATGAAAAATATTAGAGATATAAATAAATATATATATAATACTAAAAAATATAAACGTAACTTATATTTATCAATATATATTTATAAACAAATATATATATATTTGGATGATTCTAAACCATCGGTTCTAATTCTGACTTCTAAAAATTCAGAACCTAAACCGAAACATAAGACACGGTTTTGGTAACGGTTCCAAGAATTGTCCCTCATGGTTACGATTTTAGAACTGGAGCCGCCAATTCGGTTCTGGTTTGATTTCGGTTCTAACCGTAAACTTAGTCACCCCTACCCACAGACAGTGTTCAGAATTTTTTTTAAAAAATAAAATTTTTAAAATAATACTTGACTCTACCACATATCTTATTTTAGTTTACAATAAAGGATATAAAAGAAATTTTTCACCTCCTTTTTCCACCAAGAGAAGATTAGAGGACATGATGAGGTTAATATAAACAAGGGTGGATTCCAACTCATAACGTAACGTATGATTTGTGCATCAAACGTTTTTAATAGTTGATCTAGCTGTGATTCATTCAATGATAAAAATTTTAGGTTGATCAATAAAGTAAACTATCAATAAAAGATGAAAAAACAATTAAAATGTTAACAACATTTTCATAGTCTTTATTAAAATAAGGAATTACAACAAAACAACATCATACATTAATCACTCCCAATCATGCAATCTAATCAAGTCGTCGGGTAGGGGATTTGCCTTGTTTGCAATATAGAAACCATCTGGCTTAATTTCCCAATGACAATAATTTTCGGTTTGGCTAATTTTGCAATGCTCCTTTGTAAGTTTATTAAAGGCTGCAAAACCACCCTGTTTGGAACCCCACCAAAAGTGACAAAAATATTCGGTGCGCCAATAAGATTCATTGAAAGTCCAATACCAATCTTCTTGCAAATTAAGATATTTATAACCAATCTCGTCATCTCCAGAAAAGCAATGCCCCCATATCTTATCAGGCAAATAATTTAGTATCGGAATTGTTAAACGCAGTAACGGTTTTACTAAACGCAGTAACATTCCCCTGTAAAAAGACTAAAATGCCCCTGGAACCAAAAATTATTAAAAAAAAAAACAAAATGTACTGTTTAAGTGCGGGGGTACTGTTCATGAACAGTACCGCGTTTGAACAGTACCAATTTTCACCTATAAGTAAGGGTGAAGATCAGAAGTTTTCTAAAACGTTCAGAGTTAGTTGTTTTACATTTACATTAAACTGCAGAAACACTTTTTTTTCCATTTGGTCACTGACACGTTCATTCAAATATGGCCGGTATACCCGGGTACGATCCATATTACACTGTAAGTAACACTGTATTTATTTTTTTAATTTATAGCAGTGTGAGTAATTTATGTATTTATTTTTTAAATTTATGTATGTAATGTTTCACGTTAATTTTTGGGAAAAAAATCCAGTATGGGGGATTTTTTTTCCCGGATCTGCGATTATCCGAACGTTTTTTTGCTGATTTTGAAACATTTCGGACCGGGAGAAGGTCTCCCGGTCCGAAATAGCCGGAATACCGCCATTCTCCGGCGGTATTTTCTCCGGAAATATCGCCGGCGATATTTCCGGCCAAAATACTGCCGGAAAATGGCGGTATTTCGTAAGGAAATACCGCCGACCGGCGGCGGTATTTTCCGGCGAAAATATCGCCTGATTCCGGCGGTATTTCGCCGGAAAATACCGCCGGCGATATTTTTCCGGATAAAATATCGCCGAATTCCGGCGATATTCCGCCGGAAAAATATCGCCGGCGGTATTTTCCGGCGAAATACCGCCGGAATCCGGCGATATTTTATCCGGAAAATACCGCCGCCGGTCGGCGGTATTTTCCGGCCGGTTACTGCGTTTAGTATTTTCTAATTTTTTATTTTTAACCAGGGGCATTTTTGTCTTTTTACAGGAGAATGTTACTGCGTTTAGTAAATTGGTTACTGCATATAACATGCCTCTTCAGTATATGAATTTCACTATCGTGATATTCAAGACCTTGAGTGTGTTGCCCTGAGACATGACAAGCAAATAAGAGTGACAGTACAACTGCAAAAGAAATGCTTCTACTCATCCAGAAATCCATTTTGCTTGTGAAAATTTCTAGTGCTCATTTATATATAGTAGTGATTGGAAGATTTTCTTCTTTTTTTTTTTTTTTTTGTGTGTGTGAAAGGAAGTGGAAGAATTTCAATGACAGGAGTTGCGTGTATAATCAATAAAGTCAATGTTACTATTTATTGTCATTATTTATAGTATCTTATTGACAAAATCTAGTATATTGTATTTAATATTTCTTAATAACAAGAATATTTAAATGGTTCCTTGATTTGAAAATGTGATACGTTTTGATGTTTTGCTAATAGAAAATTATTCAGCAAATATGTTACATTCTTAAAAATAGTGCAGCTAATCAATAATAAAATATTAACTAAAATTTATTTTTATTTTTGGGTCCTCTACCACTCTACATATTTATCACCCTTTAAGAAAATAGCATTTATCTTTTCAAAAGAAAATAGCATTTATCTCTTCAATATATCTAACTGCACCATCCTACGTGGTACATCAGATGACTGAATAATTTCTCCTAACTAACGAAAGGTTTTCGTTTAATTCTACATCTCCAATAAGTGCTCATATTTTATTTTAGGATGAAATGCACAGTTGATCACTTAACTATGAACTTTTGCAAAAAAAGAAACGGAATAGATGAAAAGTGATTAATGATGCTAGTAAAATGTAATGGAATAAAAAATGATTCATCAGTAGTTTTCTCTTTTCAATCAGAACTAGAAACTTATAATCCCATTGGTCACCACTTAAATAAACTAGAATAGGTGATCCAGAATAACTAAATAAATAAATAAATACAAGTTTCAGTTAATAAAAATATTGCAATGCTAATCTCTATCACATCATTGTTGACTTATTAAAATATACTCCCTCCATTCTATTAGAAGAGTCAACTTTAACATAATAGCAGAGTTTACCTTCAAATTTTTTACTCCTCCTACCATTAATAATATAATCATGTGTGGTTCACAATTAACCCTTACTAAATAAGTAAGGCTATATAATAAGTTGTACATTGGACAAAGTGAACAATTCTACTGGAATGGGGGAAATAGAACAATAGTGTGAAAAATTATTGGTAGGTTAATCACCTCCACTTTATTGTTAAAACATTATAAATGTGTCATCAGTGTAAAAAAAATATTCACAAATAATCACCATCACATCATTGCTTAATGATTAAAAAATGGTTAGTAAAAATAGTCATTTATTAATTTAACTAATTTATAGAGTCACTATAAAAATTACCCACAATATCAACATTTAGATAGGTTGATAACCAGCACATACAGGACAATACTTTCTCTTGATCATGATGGCGTCCATAACCATCTTCTAGTCATAGAAATTAATCCAACTACCACCTGTTTTTTGTTTTTATCATTACTAGAGATGCGCAATCTCTTCCCCTTCCTCCCCACGATTCAATCCTCTCAATTCTTTTTAATTTTTTGTTATTGTTAGAGCATATTTTAACATATAAAATAATTAATTATATTTTTTTCACACCAATATTTAATTAGTCGAACCAGACCGACCAGTTGGATCGAATTAATTGGAAACCGATCACGTGTTCAGTCTAGCTTGACTAGAAAAATGGTAATTGGTCAAAACCCGAATAAAGTGGTCAAAACCCAGTTTTGACCAGGAACTGGTACCAGCCCGGTTTTTTATTTTATTTTTTTGTGGTCTTTTTTAATTTTATTTTTTATAACTATTTTGCAGCCGTTCTCCTTTTATAAAGGAACTTATTTCTTTCACAAACGATGTGAGATGTGGCAGACGTGAAACATATGTAAAAATTAATTGTGCCATGTAAGGATTCAAACTCGCATCTACAAGAAGAGAAATACTCTCATGCAACCTACGTTAGCCATTAAGCTAAGCATGCTTACATGAAATATTAAACATTTGAGGGTTTATATTATTATTGTCCAGTTAAAAAATTACATTTTTAGTATTATAAAAAATTAATTATATATTAGTTATGAAAAATATAATATTTTAAATATATTTATGACATCATAATGACATCGCCGATTCGACTCCCAGTTTGAACCTGAACCCTGGTTGACCTCTGAGCCCTGAGCTCGGCCGGTTCGTCGTATGGTCTGATTTGTTAAATATTGCTCATTACCAACCCACTCATTTTCTCGTTTCGAGTTCATAAAAAAATTCCCCTGGGTCTGGATGATCGATTGCATTCCATAGTTACAAGAATTAACGAGAAATTATAAAGACTTCAAATCGGCTAACAAAAAAAAAAAAAAAAAACCTCAAATCTAATTTGATAAAATTACCATGGTAGATGTGGAGTGTGTTTGAGAAGAGATTTGCATCATTAGTTTGTTCAATGCTAAAAAAATGTATTGCGACAGATCAATCAAGAAGTTCATAGTTAGAGAAGGAGTAATTTCAATCTAATAATCATGAATTTATGCTAATTATCATATGAAAATTCTGCATGTTGCTAAACTATGGGTTTCTGGTATCATATGTTATATTTTCTTCACTATGTCAAAAAATCAATCAAATGAGGAAGTAAAGAAAGAGTTGCATGGGTGCGCTTGGCGTGAGGGAAAGAGAACCGGGATAATGTGCATCTGATTGATAGGATTAAGATGTCCATATTTGGTAGATATGAATATGAAAAGGAATCTGATCACTTAAGCAATCAGATCCTCTCTTAATTAGGAGATTTGATATCCCTATACTGGTGATAAACGGCCCCTTGTTATTTTTATCCATAAATTATAGTTTTTTTTATACCACTTATTAGATTAAAAAACCCCAAAAAAAAAAAATTGTGGCGGTAAACAAAAAACAGAGCATATGTATCTTTTCCTTCTTTTTTTTTTTTGATAGATTATTTTTTATTTTATTTTTATATTTTTGTAAAGCAAGTGATTTGTACGCAATAACTTTGTAATTCCCATACATAATATGCAAAACCAAGCATGGGAATGGAAACTGATGCCCATCCCCATGATTATATAACATTTGCCAAACACTTCAAAGACAATCTAAAATTACTTTAATAAATGATTCATTCATTCTTGGATATAAGATGTCTCCATTCTCATTCAATTTTCCGTGCCCCAAGCGCACCCTATTTGATCGGTTGGAATTGTAGTTTTAACAATATTAAACTTATATTGGAAATTTAGAATATGTGTATTAAAAATTTATTTTAAATGTGTATAAAGTCTTATTGAAATTGATGAAAATTTGATTTGAAATTTTGAACCAAAGTGTCTTTTGACTTCCTAGAATTGAAACTACAGTAACCGATTAAAAAATATTGAGCTTGAAATAGCATTCATACACTACATACCTTGAAATTGCATAAAAATTGCAAACAACATAAAAGTCCATTTGAGAAACTGAAAGGTAGCCAAGCCGATTAAGGATGCAAATTACAAAACCACATGAACAAGAGAGCACTAAAAACTAATGAGCACAGAATTACTAAATAATTCATAACATTCCAAAAAGGTTAGTGTAATCTACTCTTGTTTTGCGTTAACGGTTACAGAAACCTTGTTAAGGATACATCGGTAATGAGATCTATGTGGAGTAGAGCTGGCAATTTTACCTAATCTCATTGGGTGTTCTATGGGATCACATTTTTTGGGAGAGAAATTCCCATTATTTTTTTCCATTGGGTATTGGTTGGGAGTGAAATTAATATGAAATGAAAATTGATGGAAGTATATGGGTACCCATTAGGACCCAATGAGAACATATTATTGGGTCTATAATGGGTAGCAAATGGGACCCTTTTTTTCCAATTAATCCCTTTTTAATTTTTTCACATTTTAAAATGATTTCTTTTACTTTTATTTTTTCAATTTGTTTCAGTTTCTTTTTTCAGTTTCTTTATTCACTTTTATATATATATATATATATATAGTGGCGGAACTAGGCCCCTGAGGTCAGGTGAGGAAAAATATTTTGGTCAAAATTTGCTTTTCATGAGATAATAAAATATTAAAATTTTCTATTGACAATTTCAACTTTGCCCCAAGTTTTTATAATTTCTGGTGGGGCAATTTCTCAAAAATTCTTAAATTTTACATAATTTATAATATAATAAGTGTGATTTTAAAAAATTGAGGTGGGGACAATTGCCCCACCAAAGCATAATGTGGCTCCGCCACTGTGTGTGTGTATAAATATATAATCTAATGTAAATAGTTGTTTTGGATCGCACTGGTTGCGAATTGTATGAGTCAAGAGTCAAATCTATTTAAAAATTAAAAAATAAAGTTAATTTTAAGTAACAAATTTTTTAGTAAAAATTAAATTGAATAAATTGCGGTTAAATGGATCGGTCCCTCGGGTCAAAATGGGTCGTGACCCGTTGACCAAACCCATTCATATAACTTTAATTTAAGAGGTAATTAAAAGTAAAAACTACACTAATTTTAAATATTTTTTTCTTACAAAAATAAAATTGCCTTGCAAGTAAAATCGATCAAAACAAATAAGTCATAACTTATAATATATATATATATATGATACTGTTTTTTGCACATAATATGTGCAAGAATTTGTGCACATAAAGGGCATATAGTGGGCCCAATAAAAATCTTTTCCATTTTATCTTTTTAATTCTCTTCCCTTCTCTTTCTCTTTCTGCATTCTTCCTCTCTCCACCATCCTTTATGTTCTCCTTTTTCTTTTCTTTTTTTTGTGGGCCCACTACCCACTCCCTAAAGTTTCAGTTTTTATAATTAACCCCCTAAAGTTTAAAATTTTTGTGTCCAAGAATTGTACACATATATGATAAAAAGTGAGCCCTTTTTCTATATTCTATTTTTACCCTTCCAAACTATTTTCTTTCATATTCCTCTTCCTCGGTTCCTCCTAATTTCTCAAGGCCTGCTTTTTTTAGAGTTAATTGCAAAAAAACCCCAAACTTTTCCTAAAATTGCAACTTACCCTCTAAAGTTTTAATATTTGCAATTAACCCTTAGAGTTTTAATTTTTGTAATTAACCCCTTAAAGTTTTAGTTTTCGTAATCAACCCCTTGAAGTTTTAATTTTTTCAATTAATCCCCTAAAATTTTAATTTTTGCAATTAACCCCCTAAAGTTTAACATTTTAGCAATTAGCCCCCTAAACTTTTACTTTTTACAATTAACTCCCTATAGTTTTTTTTTTGCAATTAACCTCCTAAAGTTTTATTTTTTTGCAATTAAGCCCCTAAAGTTTTTTTTTTGCAATTAACCCCCAAAAATTTAAATGTTTGTAACTACCCCCAAAGTTCTAATTTTTACAATTAACCCCCATAAGTTTAAATATAGCTCTAGTAAAACGTAAAGACGAATCAACAAAGAAATAGCAACGCCGTAATGACGGGCCTTATACACCAACAATCAGTGACCTTTGATGGTAAGTTAATTAAAACAATAGTCAAAGACGAAACCCAATTAATATTTTAAGGGTTAAGTGTAAATAACCCCCGTGGTTTCAAAAACTAATAAGGACCCCCCCCCCCCCCCCCCCCCCCCGCCTGTGGTTTAAAAACCTGTAAAGAACCCCCCTCCCTCGGTGTTTTGCCCAAAATTATAAAGTAACCATTAACTAACAGCAGGGACTAAAAAAAAAAAACTAATGGCAGGGAATAAAAGGAAATTACTTCAACAGGGACTTTAAAAAAAAAAAGAAAAATGCAGGGACTAAAAAAAAAGAAATTCAAAAAAAAAAACTGGCAGACTTCGATTCTGCAAATTTTTCATTGCAGAGCTTCAGTTCTGCAATCAGAAAATTACAGAACCGAAGCTCTGCAATTTCCAGCCAAAAATAAGAAAGGAAAAAAAAAAAAAGCAACCCCGAAGATGACGACGACACGAAGACGATGACGACGGGAGGGAGAAGGATGACGCAAAGACGCAGGGAGGAGGGAGAAATTGCAGAGCGAATGGTAGCGGGGGAGACGACAAAGAAAAGAGGGGAAAAAAAAAAAGAAGAAGCCAGACCCGTGTTTTGCCCAAAATCATAAAGTAACCATTAACTAACAGCAGAGACTAGAAAAAAAAACTAATAGCAGGGACTAAAAGGAAATTACTTCAGTAGGGACTTTAAAAAAAAAAGAAAAATGCAGGGACTGAAAAAAAGAAATTCAAAAAAAAAACTGATAGACTTCAGTTCTGCAAATTCTTGATTGCAAAACTAAATTGCAGAGCTTCGGTTCTGCAATTTTCAGCCAAAAATAAGAAAGAGGAAAAAAAAAAGCAACCCAGAAGATGACGACGACGACGACGGGAGGGAGAAGGACAACTTGAAGATGCAGGGAGAAGGGAGAAATTGCAGAGCGAACGGTAGCGAGGGAGACGACAAAGAAAAGAGGGGAAAAAAAAAAAAGGAGGATGAAAACGATGAACAGTACTGTTTTTAAATTTTCCTTTTAGTCCATGCTGTTAGTTTTTTGTTTTTTTTAGTCCATGCTGTTAGTTAATGGTTACTTTATTATTTTGGGCAAAACACAGGGGTCTTCACAGGTTTTTAAATTGAACAGTACTGTTTTTAAATTTCCTTTTTAGTCCATGCTGTTAGCTTTTTTTTTTTTTTTTTTTAGTCCATGCTGTTTGTTTTTTTTTTTTTTTAGTCAATGCTGTTAGTTAATGGTTACTTTATGGTTTTGGGCAAAATACGAGGGGTTCTTCACAGATTTTAAACCATTGGGGATTCTTTACACTTAACCCATATTTTAATCTTTGACTATTGTTTCGAATGTCTTGCAAGTAAATGTCACTGATTAATGTGTGTAACACAT
This sequence comes from Leptodermis oblonga, assembly GCA_016801395.1. NCBI lineage: Eukaryota > Viridiplantae > Streptophyta > Magnoliopsida > Gentianales > Rubiaceae > Leptodermis > Leptodermis oblonga. Next base: position 41,703,846 of record CM028758.1, on the reverse strand, counting down.
GTCATTACTGCGTTGCTATTTCTTTGTGGATCTATCTTTACGGTTTACTAGAGCTATATTTAAACTGTAGGGGATTAATTGCAAGAGTTACAACTTTAGGGAGTTAATTGAAAAAGTTTTAAAGTTTAGGGGGTTAATTACAAAAAAATTAAACTTAAGTGAGTTAATTACAAAAAGTTTAGGGAGTTAATTGCAAAAAGTAATAGTTTAGGGGGCTAATTGCTAAAATTTTAAACTTCAATGGGTAATTGCAAGAAATTTGAACTTTAGGAATTTAATTGCGTAAAGTAAAAGTTCAAGGGGCTAGTAGCTAAAATTTTAAACTTTAGGGGATTAGTTGTGAAAACTAAAACTTTAGGGTGTTAATTACAAAAATTAAAACTTTAAAGAGTTAATTACAAAAATTTTAAACTTTAGAGGGTTAATTACAAAAACTAAAATTTAGGGACTGGTATAGTGGATCACACGAAGAAAAAAAAAAAGGAGAACAAAAAGATGGTAGAGAGAGAGGAAGAATGCAAGAAGAGAGAGAGAAGGGAAGAGGAATAAAAGGATAAAAATAGAAAATATTTTTATTGAGTCCACTACATACACTTTATGTGCACAAATTCTTGCACATATTATGTGCAAGAAACATTATCCATATATATATATATAAATATGTGCAAGAAACATTATCCATATATATATATATATATATTATATATATATATATTATGCACACTAACGCACACACATACAGACACACAACACAATACACCCAAAACACACACACATGTATACATTAACACGCACACAAATACAAACACACGGGTTACAAAAAAAATACTAACACACACACACTAACACGCGCGCGCGCACACACACACGTGTCTATATATACACACACTCTAGTTGTGGTTGACTGCACTTTGTGCAGTTCTTACCCGGATGAAATCAAATATGCTAGAATTGAATATTAAATGAGCACATTATTTAGAATTTAGTATACAAAGGGAGTATTATTTTTGTGTATATTTTTTATTTTAAAAATTTTTTAATGAAAAAAAATTATTATTATAATACATTTAAATATAAATAGTTTATAATATATTAAAATTTTGTTGATAAATTTTTGTTTGTTAACTAATTAATTTATGTTAATGATAGTTCTTCCCTAGCACAAATCAAACAACACTAATACAAAGATTATATCTATTATCATTTATCACTACTATTATTTTTATTTCCATTCTCATTTTCCTTTACCAATCAAGCACGCCCTACAACTTTTAACATCTCAAATAGAGTTTTCATTGGTTCGACTATCTTATAATGCATTAACTATAACCATTATAAAAGATGTTCTGACTTCGAGTGTAAACATAATTTATTGGATGTTATAACTATGTTGGTCTCCCTCTCCCCACCCCACTCCCACTCCTACAGAAAAAGGAAGAACAAAATAAAATAAAATAAAATAAGCCGATTAGAAATTCAGGAAACTTAATATAATTAAAGTTGATTATAAAAATAAATCTAATTATAGGAGGAACGCAACGTTTTTTTTTTTTTTTTTTTTTTTGTCAAAATGATATGGAACAATTAACAAATGTGGTTCAATAGGATTAACCATGCTAAATAGTAAATATGCCACTGCACTGCAATAATATGTAGATGACAATTTGAATCTTTGGCTCTGTATAATCTTTAATTATCTCCATAACATAGTATACACTGATCGAAAGATTGGACATGTCAACTATTAAGAAAGTAAATGAAAATCTCATCAATTTCTGCAACAAACCAACTTCACCAATAAATAAATAAATAAATAATAATTTAAACATTCACCGAGAATAATGATGAGAGAGATAATAATACAAACAACAAAGCAATTTATAGCATATGCCTGAAAAACTGGAAATCATTCAATAAGAAGATTTGTAACATTATTAGACAAAGAATCAAACACCTAATATGTAACAACTATAACACTATCACACAAAGCATAAAACATGTCAAATGAATATAATTATAGATTGAACAACAACTCAGAAAATAATAGGTAAAAAGTAGATAGCCAACAAAAATTTTAATGCACAAATAGAAAACCAAAATACTGAATAAAATAGACGAAGCAAACAGTGGAAAGAAAACCATGTAATGAGCTATGCATACCGTACCAATTACAAAAGATGTTGAGACCCAAGCTGAATTAATAAACAAATATTACTCTCTTTATAAAAATAATTATAAAAAAAACAAATATTAGTTAAACGAAAAAAAAAAACCCACAAAATCAAAACTCAAAATATTGAATAGGGGAAGAAGAATCAAAAGTGGAGGGACCTGAAGAACCGGGAGCAAGAGAAAAATATGGGCCTATGTGCTCTTATGGACGAATGGCCATGAGACACGTGGAAAATTGTGACCGTCCACGGAACATGAACTGGCATTGATTGAAGGATTCCCCCTTTATAGATAGTACTAGGCTGAGTGCACTGCACTTTTTGCAGTTTTGTGTTAATAGCACCTAGGGGTGTCAAAAAAACCCACTATCCCAAAAATCACCCAAATTTATTGGGTATTAACCAAATAAAACCCACTTAAAATAATAATGGGTTGGGTGGGCTTGGGTTAATTATGTAATGGGCGGGTTTAGGGTAGCCCATTGGGTACCCTAAAACCCACCCATCATGGGTATCAAAAATACCCATTCAAAATTACCCTTAAAAATATAAACAAAAACTCAACAACTCACTTATTTTAGTGGGTCCATTTTATTTTTTTCTTCAAACTTATTTTTTTTCTTATTTATTTTTCGTGTTCTACAATTATTTTACGTTTTTTCTCCCATTTATTATTTTATAATATTTTTAAATTACTTACTTAAATACTAATTCAAAATTCGTTCGGGCTTAGGCTCGGGTTTAGGGCTGGGCCGGTTCAGTTCTGGCCCAGTTCTGGACTGATTTCTGGCGAGGCTTAGTTTCGGGCCTCGGGTCCAGTTTCGGGCCGGGCCCACTTCGGGCCTAGGGTCCAATTTCGGGCCGGGCCAAAAAATGCCCGGGCCCAATTTCGGGCCTAGGGTCTAGTTTTGGGCCTCGGGTCCAATTTCGGGCCTCGGGTCCAGTTTCGGCCCTGGCCCAGTTTCGGGCCTCGGGTCCAGTTTCGGCCCGGGCCCAATTTCGCGCCTTGGATCGGGGCATGCACGGGTTTATATAAATATAAAAAAATTAAAAATTGTTTTTGGAAAAAAATTTACATATGATTAAATATAAAAGTATACAAAATTTAATATTTCAAATTTTAGAATAGATTCAAAAAATTAAAATTCGCGTTAAAAAAAATTAAAATGAAATTAAAAAAAAATTTTAAAATTTATTAAAAAATTATTAAATAAGCCTTATATTTTTGTATAATGGGTATTATGGGTACCCATGGGTACCCATAACTACCCATTACCCATTTGAGTTAAGACCATTAATTGAATGGGCAATGGGTACCCATTACCCATTAACTTAATACCCATTTAATACCCGCCCAATACCCGCCTAACCCGCCCATTTGACACCCCTATTAGCACCCAGCCCAGTCCAAACAGTTTGGTGGTAATTCTCTGAATATAAGACAACAATAAAAATGGATGTGCAAAAGTACTAAATTTGACCTTCAAAATAACTACTCTCTCCGTTCTTTAATGTATCATATTTTAACTTATTGTAAGCCTATTAATTAAAGAAATTGATAAAATTATATTGTTAACTTTATTAAATTTATTTGATTATCTCAAAATGTTTAAATTGTGTAATTATTCTAGCCTTATTAATGACAATTAAATAGAGTTTCTAAGGAAAGTCGGATAGCGACGTAACTTTCCCGGTTGAAAGCAAGAATTTTTTCAAAGGCAAGAAGCCTACCTTAAGAACTCAAGAACTCATAGTTAACTCAAACATTATTTACTGATAATATAAAAAGTTTACACAATGTTTGAAAGTAAGTTATAATTTCAATGAATTTAACTTTAAAAATCATCGACACAAATATTGAATGATAAATCACAATAACTAACGGCAAATATGGAATAAAATACAATTTTTTTTTTAATTCCTAAAACATCATAACATTTACTCATTTATGAACAAATTTAAGAGGTTAAAACATCATATACTTGTGAATGGAGAGAGTACTAATTTATCAACACTTGTGAGTTAATCATTGAATTGCCCTTTTGAGTTTTGCTATTTTCTATCAAGAATTCAATAGATTCATCAATGAGACATGCCCAAGCAACTTCAGATCGTATAAATGGTAACAAAGCAACTTCAGACTATGATCTGAGACCACAACTTCAAATCAAGTTACTCAATTTTCGTATACTCCAAAAATTGAGAGCATGACACCCACCATGTGTCCTTGTTTTGTTGTGCAGTTGGCAGTTGCTGCAAGAACTGGTGTCGACGATCAACTAATGACGATTGCCCTTCTGAAAAACACATCTCCCAATCCCTATTCTTGAATCTTAAGAGGAAATATATATTTACAGAAAAGGAACTTCTTGTTGAAAAGGAAGCTCAGCTTTCTTGCTTGGAGTTAGCAGGAATCATACATGTTCCATTTTTCTGTCTTCACATTTAGACACAGCTGCAATAGATCCCAACAAAAGAAAAGGAAAAAAGGAAAAAAAAAAAAAAAAAAAAAAAAGTTAATCAGATCCTAGGTACTTCTAGTGTTCCAAAGTGCTAAACAAGAGAGGAAAATTGCAAACCATTATACGATATCCATTATGAGCATGATAATAAAAACAAGTATAGAACTCAGAAAATATTACTTCTTGGGTGCAACTAGGCTACAAACATACAAGAAATGCTTATTCTTTTGAATATGAAAATTAAAAAGACACGAACAAAAGAAGCTAGACTATATCAAAGGTAGTCTTCTCTTCCTGCAGAGAAAGTTACAATGGAAAAGATAGCAATAGAATGGCATCATGAAAAGAGTAAAATCCCCTATAACTGGAACATCCTATATAATTGCTTCTCTCTTGATAGCAAGAAAAAACTTTACTGAAGACAATATTATTGGTGAAGGTTTCACTTGTTTGTTCTCTTAAAATTTCAACCTTTTTGTAGTTTGCAAAATTAGAAAATAATCCAGATAACAATTACGTTGTTATATTCAGAAAATCAATGATGGAGTAGTACTACCATAGCTATGGTTTAAAGTAGACGGTAGTAATCATCTTCATCACAAGGTACTTAATTTAGATACTCAATTTCATTTAGATCACTTTTCACAAACAGAAACAAAATACGAAGACTAACTCATAAGGTAGAATAAAGAAAGAGGTCCATCAATTAAGAGCACTCACAAAATAGTACATAGAGGTGCAAAATCTTCATAGGATTGGACAAACACTCAAGCATTCTCCAAACAGATTTAACAATAAAGAGCTTCTCATGTCAAACATATTTGAACAACATATTTAAGATTCTGATAGGGTCAGATCTTGTTTGCTTCAAATATTCCATCTTATTTATAGTTTTTTTTTTTTTCCCTACTTTTTGGTGGAAAACAGACATTGAAATGGAGCTTATGGCTTTTGTAATGAAGATCTTCCCAAAGCTATAAAAGGAAAATGAGAACCCACAATAAAACATGAAAATGATGAATAGAATAAACAAAAACTAAATAGTTTTTTTTACCTTTTCAGAAGATAACAGATTCAAGACATCTGATTGCAATGGCGTCAGAGAAACCTTCAATAACTCTAGTTTTTCTCAGAATAATGATGATTGTCACTTCAGAAAACAAAAATCCTATGCACACTTAATTAATTAGTCATTTATTAAAGCACATTACAGACCTCATGGCATTGCAAACAATATTAAAACTCATAGTCCACGAGTTTATGTACGACATATGTGTGTGTGGATCTAATCATATGGAACATTTATGTTTAGCCTGTTATAAAGAGACAGAGGGACCTCTTGCGGACAATGCACATGATATTTTCAGAGAGAGAGAGCTCCTGTGGACAATGCAACCTCCAAGTTTCGAAAATAAAGAAAGTCGTGCTTTCAGATTGTGAAATAGAAACAACTACAATACTTGATACTTTCAGAAGCCTTTTTTTTTTTGTTAAATTTTTTTAACCCAAAGAAGTTTTGTGTTAGCATTAACATTTTCAGCGATCCATCAAATTTTGATCTTCTTCACATTGGTGCTTTCCCCGACATATTTGACAATCGACAACGGTTTTCAGATTCTAGTGAGTTGGAGTTGGAGCTTTGTTCAGATATTCTTACTGAACCTTTTTCCAGGAAGGAACATATTTGAGACAGTAGGAATGTGAAATCAGTTTTTCATAAAAAAAAAATTGTAACTAATGCATTCTCCAGAGCAACAATCATCAGCAATATCCAAAATTTTAGAAGACAGCTGTAAATAATATTCACATATATGCCATACTTTTCAGATAAAAATTTAAAGTGAGCAATATATTGTCTCAGTCAAATTATTTCATGAACATTGCTGTTACAAATAAAAATTTAAGCATTTTACCTGAATTCATGAAAGGAAAAATAATGATAGAGCTTAAATTCTTACAAACTATTAGGATTTTACAGAAATTGAGATTTGAAGTACGGGTCTTTCAAGGTGGTTACTGAAAACAGTTCTTCAAATAACATATTATAAGCACTTTCTTGGAGTTCTTGAACAATCACCTTTCTAACATGTTTTTCGTTTTTTTCTTCTTCTTTTAAGTAATTAAAACATATTAAAAGGTTTGATTATAAGTAAGATTTAAAGTATTCTACCTTCTACTTTTTTTTATCCCTCTCTTTTTTGCGTTATAGAAACTTAGGATTTAACCATGTAAAGTATTCTTTCTTTCTTTTCCTTCTTTTTCGTCTTTCTGTTCCTCCCTCACAGTTTTCTTCTTATTATTACTTATTTATTTAACTCTTAACACTTCTTCCTCCTATTTCTTCCCTTGTTTTTTTCTTACCGTACTATCTACTCTAAGCATAAAAATCAATCTAAATCTGTAGTTCCTGGTTTCGCAAAAGGAGAGAAATAGACCTCGACACCCATTCACAACATTCAGCTCGGATATAACAGATAACTGTAGCAGGACTAACAGCTGCAGAAGAGAGGCCACTCAGGTTCCATATACTATAAATACAGAGCAGAACCGTACAGTCAAACCAGGTTTCAACCTCAGTCTTAAACAAGGATTAAAGAAGGAAAATACGTGAAGCTTTCAAGTTTTTTTTTTCTTTTTCTTTTTATCCTGATACTGCTGCACAAAGTAAAATCCCGATCATTGCATTGGAAAATCAGTCACATTTTTCTTCCCCATCAATTCCACCACCCCCTAGCCCCGAAATTAGCATTACCTTCAAATCTCAGTCTACACCGATTGCCCACCTGAGCAGCCCACTCTGGAAGACCCTATGCACCTAGTGATCTTCTTTAAATGCACTTATACCACATCTAATTGCGTACATTTTGGTGAAATATAGGCTCTTCTTTTTATCAAGTTTGTTCCCACTTTTTTTTTTCCTTTTCTTTTAGGTCATTGACTTTACTTCTAAGTAACCAGTAGAACCCCTAAGTTTCTATCTTAAACCAGGAAGATAATAGGTTTGAAGGCAAAATATGGAATTAGAAATCGAATTATTTTCAAGTAAAACCACCAGAAATAGAAAAACCAGCAGCATGATTCACACATTTGTTACATGTTTCTTGCCACAGTATTGGCTTCCACAGAATGGAAATTATTCATAACCCAACATGGAGAGGCCTATTTCTTTCTCAAGGGAACCTTGAAGAAGGTAAATTGAGGTCAGGGTTTGAACCAAAATAAATAAATACCAATCCATGAAGCTTACATAATCATCATTATATCAAGTTCAATTGATGAAAGCAATCAAACTACTATTAGACAAAAAATCAAACACTTGGCATGCAATGAAGAAAGAAGGTGTTATCAATATACAAATCATAGCAACAAAACGACACCACAACAGAGACACGGAGTTGAGAATGAACATGAGTAAATAAACAGAATCAAACTCATCTTGGTTGCAGAAGAGCCGATGGGTTTCTTTTTAGACAAAAGAAGCTTTAAATTAGCTAGCAAAGGGATTAAATGGCACCTTCAATACAACAGTTGAAATACAGAATAATTTCTGCTAAACAAAAACAAATAGAAGAAATGATAACATACCCAGACGGTCGATCGATGAAAAAGGAAGTCGAAATCGTCAAGGAAATAGTTTCAAATATTATGAAGATGCGGGGAAACAAGCGCTGAGAGAATAATCAAGAGTTGGAAGGAGAAAACCCAACACGCGTCTCATTTGTTTACCGACTGAAAAATGGCTGAAGAGGTGTCTGCTTTTTTACCGAGAACTGGCTGGAAAGTGGAAACTGGTTCATTTCAACTTATTCGTGCTTTCTCATATGTAGATATAGATATAGACTCACAACACACACACACACACACACAATAACGCACACACATATATATATATATATATATTAATTTATTAGTCATAACTGAAATAAATGAGAGAAAAAAGAGATAAATGACAAAACAAACAAAAAAAAATTAAATAAAATAATTTAATTAAATTATTAAATGTGAACAGTAATTAATAAGTAAAAGTAAATACTAATTAAATTATAAAAAAGAACACAAAAAAATTGGTAAAAAAACTCAAGCTGCATTGATTTGGGTAATTAATGGGAATTAAATGGGAACTTAATGGGATCCCAATTATTAATTTCCCAATGGGACTTGGCAAATTTAAATCTCATTCCATCCCAATCCCTCCCAACATTAAAATTACATGGGTAATTAATTACCTCTACCCAATAATTTCACACCCAATAATTTCTCACCCAATAAACTCCTCCCAATTCCCTCCCTTTCCCTCCCAATTGCCACCCTAATGTGGAGATTGATAAATTAAATCTTAACTTTATATTCATATTGAAAGCACAGTACAACTTACATCTTCAAACCTACCCTATTTGAAAACGTTATCCAAATCATGATTTGAATTTCAATTTTATTTTAAAATATTAAAATTGTATTGGGAATGCAAAAATGTGTATTGAAAATGTAAAAAATATATGTTGAGAATGATAAAAATTATTACTCCCTTCGTCTCACTCAAAGAGTCCACTTTGAAATGTGTACAACTTATTATGAGTTGTCAGGTACAACACCTAAAATAAGTAATTTACCACTATTTTTCACTTATATCCTTACTTTAGAAGTAATGGTTAATTGTGAACCACACATTATTATATTAGTAAAGGTATGTAATATAAACAAATTCAAAATTGACTCTTTAAATGGGACAATAATTTTTTTTTAAAGTGGACTCTTTGAGTGCGACGGAGGGAATATAAAATAAAAATGAGATCAAAATCATGATTTGAATGGCTTTTCCAAATAGGTAAGTTTCCCTCGTAACTTTGAGAGCAACTTTCCAAATAAACTTGACCTTTTTTGCCCAAAATCTAATGAGATGCCCAAGGGTCTGCCCAAGACATCTGAATTATGAATATTGACTGAAGACCTTAGAGTAAACTTTGCAGATCTGCATCAGTATTTGGGCTGAATATGAAGGCTGACTTCTGAAAACTTATACGTTTGCCAGAGATTTGAACATACATGTTAAGGATAGGTATCATTTGAATCATTGATCCCCACAAACATTTAAGAAATATCATACAATCATCTGCAAACATCAAGTGAGTGTGAGTGGAGGGACGTCCTGACCAATACTAACACTGTTGAATATGGGCCTGATGCTGAACTCAGTCCATATCCCAAATTTCTCGGCCCAATAACTAAAGAAATTACCCAAGATAACCACATCCGACAATGAATTCGGAACAAAAAGATACACAGGACACGTGTTTCCTCCCGGATTGGTCACAACATAATGATGTTTGCGTACAAAGACCAAGGAAGGTGGTTAAAGACAGGTGGCGCTGAATTAACATGCGTCCTCCATCCGAGTTGACGCAGGACCACAGTAGACAGAACTAATGTCTGAGTTGAGATATGAACTAGCGTATATCCAACTTGACCAACTCGGCCCATTTGTCCTAGAACACCACTACCTAAAAATAGAGATACAATTATAATTAGGAGGTAAGGGATTTTTAGCTGGAAAGAGGGAAAATTGATATTGAAATCTCATTCTAACATAGGTATCAGAGTGTGACCCAAGAGTTAGCTCCCAAGTCCCAACACCTAGTTCTCAGCTGTTGTTCCTGCTCGAATAAAATCAAAATATTAGTATAAATAATAATATAAAAATACATTAAAGCAAATAACAATAATTTAGATAAAACTAGTATGGCATGGGCTGAGGCGCATAATCGCTATTCTTAGGTGATTCAAGCGCCTCTGAGGAAGAATCCGGTATAGCAGATCACTATCTTTTAGATTGTCACCCTAGGATTCAATAGTCCAGCACACTAGTTGTACACCACTCATAAGTTTGCACCGCTAATAGAGGGTAAGTCGGATATACACCATGTCGTCTCGCCATATCTCTATAATACCATAGATTAAGTCTTCAAAACATATACTCAAATATGTAAAGTAACATCTCTCAAAGAATATATGAATTAGTTTAGCAAAGAAATATCTCTCACATATTATACATTAAAGTAAATAACAATAATTTAGATAAAACTAGTGTGGCATGGGCTGAGGCGCGTAATCGCTATTTTTAGGTGATTCAAACGCCTCTGCGGAAGAATCCGGTTCAGCAGATCACTATCTTTTAACTTGTCACTCTCAGGATTCAACAGCCCAGCACACTAGCTGTACACTACTCATAAGCTTGCACTGCTAATAGAGGATAAGTCGGATATACATCATGTCGTCTTTACCATATCTCTATAATACCGTAGATTAACTCTTCTAAACATATACTCAAATATGTAAATTAACATCTCTCAAAGAATGTAAATTCATATATTCTTTGAAAGATGTTAATTTACATAATATAATTCATATATTCTTTGAGAGATGTTAATTTACATAATATAATTCATATATTCTTTGAGTATATGTTAATTTACATAATATGTGAGACTCAAATATTTTGATACACTATAAAATACACACACGTATGTCTATCCTATATAATAGAAAGTAATATAAGTTTCACCTCAATTTGCCACTTGGATGCCACATAAGCACCACATAGGTCTAGCATTTAATGTAATATACCTTATCACTATGTAACTTACCTCTAAATAATGCCATATGGCTGCCACATTAGCACATAATTTAATAAACTTTCCATATAAAGGCAATATAAGAGGAACATTTAATAGTTGTTTATTAAAAACATAAATTTTATTTTCTCTATTTTAATTGGATAACATTTTCTTTTGTATGTTTAGCTTCTTTAAGTTATTTTTCAAATTTCTACATTAAAAATTAACGTTCATATTTAACCCTCCATATTCAACTTATTTAAATATAATATATATATATATATATGCATATATCTTTCATATTTTATCAATATGATTTAATGTAGAATATTAATTAGTCATATTTGTAAAATATTAACCATTTATCATGATAAATAAGTTGATTTTGTTACAAATAAATATATTATATACTTTTTATTATTTTCATTTACTCTTTTCTTTTTTGATTTTTCATATACTATAAGATTTAAATATTTGTAAAGGCTATTAATTATATTATGGTTATTTACATTGTTCACTAAATTTTCTTTATTTTTTTCACATCAAATTCGTTTATTTTTTTCACTTAAACTCCTTTATTTAATATACCATTATTACTTTCTATTAATTATAAGAAGACTCTTGGTAATCCATAAAAAAATATGAATAGACACTCACAATCTATATATATCTTCTGTCCATTCAAAAGAAAAATAACTTTTTATTGTTTATAATCCTTATGTGCATGCCTAATTCACGCTAATAGTGCAACTTTTCGTAATATATACATCCATTAAGAACATATTTTTTGTTTAGAGAAATTTTATAAAAAAAAAATTTATTATTGATTTTTCTCAATCTCTTCTTCAAATTTGCAGGTTTATGCTGATTCAACTCCAATGAAAAACAAAGTTCCTCTATTCAGAGCTAGAAAATATGTCTTCAGGTTCACCTCATCTGACAATAGAGTTTCTCATGCCGTCGATGTCTACTTACAACGCGAATCATATTCATTCAACAACTTTGTTAATTTTTAGAAGAAGACTAAAGAAGTTGACAAGAAAAAATATGAAAAGGTGAGGAAAGGGAAGAGAATAGGCATGCCAATTCTATATTTGACGAAAAGTCACAAGTATTTGTGTTATAGTTAACCCATGTTTCTTGTTTTTAACTATATATTTATAATAAACTAATTATTATTTATAATTCTAATTTTTATATTATCACATAATAATATTATTGGGCATTCACCGTGCATACGCACGGTGTTCACATCTAGTATCATATATATACTTGGGGCACTATGTGAACCGTTGGCAAGGATTAATGTATAGAGAAATTAACTATACAATTAAACAGCAAACCGTTATAGAAATGCTTAAGGAATTTAATAAAACAAACCGTTTTTCTCAATGATAAAATACGATTCCTTCTTTTCATCTAATTTATTCAGACTAAAATATATTTGTAACTTATGAACATAAATATAATGCAATCACTCAAAATACATTTATGATATAAATAATTATTTTGTAATTGAAATTCTTTTCACAAAAATAGTAAATAAATTATTATTTTATTAAAATCTCAAACAATGCCCAGTGCTACAGCAGCATCAATAAGTTCAGACAATATCTGCTGTGCAAGAATGAATCAGAAAGGGAAAAGTGGGCACCCTTGACGTAATCCTCCTCTTTTCGGAACAAACATATCCGATGACTGGCCATTAAAGGTCAGACTAAATTGAACCGTAGAAATACACATTGCAATCCACTTTATCCAATTTTCGGGAAATCTCATGACTCGCATAACTCTCAGAAAAAAATTCCAAGAAAGCCTATCATAAGCTTTGTTCATATCTAACTTCGTGGCCATATGGCTAACCTTCCCAGATTTTTTTCTTTCTTATATACTCCAAATCCTCATGAGCCAAAAGCACATTTTTTTAGTAACGGCCATATACAAAACCATTTTGGTTCACCCCAACCAAAGAGGGTATCACCTTTTTCAGTCTATTTTTTAAGACTTCGGAAATAATTTTGTATTTCACATTAGAAAATGATGCATTTGTGTAAGACCTTTCGTTGGGAAAATCAAATCAAGTTTATTAGGAAATTGTATTTGTAGTAAGATTTTATAATTACTTGTTTACTTTGTTTCTAATTAGGTTTTGGTTGATTTTAAGAAATTAGTTTTGGGAAAGAATGTGGTAATTATGGGTCCATATAAATAACTCATGGGATATAATTTGGACAGGCTATGGCTGAATGCCCCATATACTCACATTTGAATAATAAAGTTCATAGTCTTTCATACCTTAAAATTCCCATGATCTCCAACCTTGTAGGACTTTTAATTTTCAGAACTTTTCTTACCAGGCTTCCTGTATTCAACAACGCCCTCGGCCTAATGAACCGTTCTCTTGTGTTATGTTTTTCCTTTAACTCCAAGTAGCCATCTTTGAAGGATCAACAAATTATTATCCACATTCCGTGGACCCTTTTGGATTACATAGGTCTTTTGACATTTTTAATTGCCAAATTTTGTATTTTTGTGGAATTAATTTTGCAATTGAGTGAAACTATGAGCATAGGTGGGCGACATGCGAATGGAGATATAGAAGGCCAAGATCAGGCAAGAAGAGAAGTGGAGTGGACTACACGATAAAGTAAATATAAGGATCATATTAGTTCCAAATTTCTCTAACAAGTCTTGTGGCGCGGGTTCCAATTTGAGGACAAATCGCTCTAAAGAAAAATGGGATGATAGGATCCGGCTCAGGGCACTCGCATGTTTGCCCAAATGGAAGGCGTCTGTTTTCAGAGTTCTCCACTGTATCTGTACATTATTTGCCAATTTCCACAAATAGGTGGCCCATTTTGATGAAAAAGTAGTGTGGAAAATGTTGAAGCGATAAGATTTCAAGTTAGTGAAATCATAGAAGTTTGAATAAATTGTTCAGTTAGTTATGAATCTTTGGTGATATTACCCGAATAAATATGATCTTTTAAAAAAACAAAAAAATTTATCACAAGCCTTTCGAAAATGAGACAAAACTTGATATTCCGTCAAGCCCCTCGTTAAACTCCAAACGGCAGCCTTTTTTGGAGGGCAAAACGGTCCGTTTTCCATTTTCTTTGAAGTACTTTTGTACTATTTTAATTTGTTTTACAAAACAAACCCAAAACTTTCATTTCTTTTACATTTTCGCTGAATACTATTTTATTTTTTTACAAAATAAATCCCAATCTTTCAATTTTCATTTTTGTCAATTACTTTTTTTTTTTTTTACAAAATATACTCCCAAATTTTCATTTTTTTCATATTCATCCAATACTATTTTACTTTTTGACAAAATAAACTCCAATCTTTCACTTTTTCATTTTTCTATTTTTGTTTATCTTTAAAACGTTCATATGTCACTTTATTTTTGATATTTTATTTGAGTGAATTGCTCAGTTAGTCACAATATTTTGTCATGTTACAGAAATTGACATTATCCTTTCAAAACTGTTTTTTTTTTTTTAAAAAAATTTGATGACAAAACCTTTCAGAAATATTACAAAACTTGACATTTTGTCAAGTCCCTCCATTAAAGACTTAACTTAAGCCTTTTTCCAACGGCAAAATCGCCCAATTTCCTTTTCATTTGTCTTATTTTTCCAGTATTTTACTATTTTAGAAAACAACCCTCGTATATTTTTTACATATTCACCATAATATTTCATTATTTTTCTAATAATTCTCCAATCCCATAAATTTATTTCTAATTTAATCATTATTGCTTTTTTCCATGATTTTCATGTTTATCACTTTCAATAATTATTAATAATCTTTTTAATTACAATTTTTCTTTCCATTAAAAATATTAGTTATCATTTGATGTGACGCAAATTGTCCCTCGATGGATGCTTCTTGCGGCCCAATAAGAATTCTTGCATGTCAAGGTCTCCTTCGGTAGTTGATGAGTTGAGGAGAAGGGAAGCGGCGCTGGAAACCGGGCTGAATGGCTCGGATTCACTCGAATGAAGGGGAAACCGGAGGCTATGGATAATTCTGATGACCAATGTAAAAATGCAAGAAAGATGCGGGGCTTTCCCCCCGGTGTAACTCCGATGATCAAGTTAGTATAGTTGAAGAAGATGAACAGTATGCACCAAGAGCTCAAAATGTAAATAATTGCGTACCTCCCTAAGTCTGAAGACTTAGTATTTATATCAATGCCCAAATTATGCCCGTTGTAATGTAATGATCAGCATACCCAACTACTCCGTTTCCCTGCGTGTCCAACTGCTCCCGTCATCATAATCTGACTTGTAGCTTCCATCACACCATCATTCTAAGTGATTTTTGCATGCATTCAAAATACATGTCTAATCCTATTATGACTTCTACCTACTGTGTCAGTGCCCTTACTTGTTCCGACCTAAGCTTTATGGCTTGGTAGTGATGACCGTTGAGAGGAATATAAGAAGACTTAGTGGGACCGACCTAAGGGTTAAACCGGTCTAAGCTTATGTCTTTGGCTCGGTTTTATGGAACTTTCCGACCTAAACTTGATTTTGGCCCTTTCAGATATCTTTATCTCTTAACTGTTTATCCTTCCTTTTGTTCATTGGGCCAGGCCCAATGAAGGCCTATTTTTATGTACACCAACAAGTCCCCCTAATATTAGGTTTTACCGAGCTAAAACTTAATACTTTCTTGTGTTTTATAGAACCAAAAATTTGACCAAGGTATTTATCATGCATCCACCCGATATCTGCCCAAACTACTTTTAAAATTTTCTTTCCTACCTAAGCCAGCATGAAATGTGGATTGTTCCGACTTAAGCTTACTAGAAGCGTTAAACTATTTCAAGTGAAGTAGTAGAAAGTTACCGACCTACCGAATATCATAACTATCAAAAGGAAAGCATGAGCTACAGATAATAAAAATCTGACCCAAAGAAAATAATACGTTAGCCGATTCATAAGTGAATAATGTGATGTTGACCCAAAAAGTCTGAATTTATCAATAAAGGCGTACCTCGGCCTTTGAAGAGTCGGGACACGACAAGACACGCTTAGCGACTTTCGAGGCGCTCGGTATGACTTCCCACGTTTGTCCATTTCTCGAGGCGATATTAATAGCTCCAGCGGTTGGCTTGTCTGCTACACTTCGTCTTCCCGAATTTTCCTTTAAGTATCGAAAGGCCTTGCATTACGGCCTTCACGCTTTCAAAACAGACTTTCTTGCTTCTTCAATTTTGCCCTGTATTCGTCTGTGCTGTAACCTCTCTTCGCCGTGCTCGTTCGTGCTACCGTTTCTCTCCGCCATGTCTTCATTGTTATTCTGCAGCATTCCATGGCCGAGGAAAGGAGTTCCGGTACCGGCGCGTCTCGTCCGAACCCGTCTTCCGATTAGTTAATTCTTCTTCCTTTTGGTAATTGGTAATTGAATCGCCGGCTTAGGGATAATTTTCCTGTAAGCACAATGCATGAGCCCTTTTTTACTGCTATCGGACGTAGGATATACTGCTAGTTTAAATTTATCCACGAGATCTTCTGTTTTCTCGAAATTATGCATGATTCCGATACATCTGTACTGCTTTCTGTAGATGTGGCCGCCATCTCCTATGATTTTCATCCCGATGAAATACAATCTGAACTTAATAGGGTAGAATTAGAAACCCTAAGATCGGCCCATTATTTTGACCCAACTATCCCGACCCGACTGGCCACACCCGAAGAACGAATAACCAGTACCTCTGATGGTTGGGTCGGCGTATATGAGCACCATATAAAATTCGGACTAAGATTTCATGTCCCAGCTTTTTTGACTGAGCTATGTAGTTACTTAGGCATTGGGTTGAGCCAGTTAGTGCCCAATGCACTTAGGTTTCTAGTGGGCTTTATGTGCGTCTGTTCTGGGGCCAAAATCCGACCCACCCTAGATATGTTATTCCAATATTATACCATCCGTCAATATCCTTATGGGCCGGGATGGGTTTCTTTGCAAAAACGTAGGACCAGACCCATCCTCACAACCGACTCCCCAGATACCATAAAACATTGGAAGACCCATTTTTTCATGGTGAAAGCTGACGAAGCCAACCTTCCCTGCCGATGGTTGGAATTCACTGCGCCGGCAGATCAGAACCTGGATAAGTCCAATCCCATAGTGTTGTCGGAATATAAGATTTTGAACTCTTATACCAGTTCAGAGAAATACTCGGTTAAATATCCTTCCAAGGGCCTCCTTGTATGGGCCGGGCTGAGCCGGGCTCCCAATGTTGAACCAGAATATAATTACCTGCCTCTGAGCTTTTATAACTGTGGTTTTATTTATCTTAACTCGGTCTTGCTGATACTCTTGCATCTGTCTCTTCTGTTCTCAGGTGGTTTCGGTGGATTCGGTCGGAAGAAGAAATCCCATAAGCAGACGGCAGCCTCGGGATCTTCAAAAAGACTCCTTGCAGAAATTGACCTGACCCAAGAAAAGGAAGGGACCGATCTCCCCATTGACGCCTTAATTCTCAGAGCATCGAAGAAGAACAGGCCGATCCCCATGGAGGTTCAAGCGGCCAAACACGCCAAGGCCCCGCAGTTATTGACGGATTCCACTATTGGAGCCGAGCTACCCAGCCCGGATGAGTTGTTGGGGCCCTTGGACTCGTCGTCCAAGGAAAGAATGATAATCCTTAAAGATCAAAAGGAAAGACCGAGCTCCCTAGCTCGGCCTGTATATCAGCCTCATTTGACGGGGCCCCTGCCCGAAGATGTCCGGCCTTACTCGGAAATAGTGACCGACTCCCACAGCTCCTTCGTGGAGATAGTCGAGGCGAGCAACCAGATGCGGCAAAGCATCGAACAGTTAGCAAAGTCACCAAGCTTCAGGCCACGAACACTGAGCTCTACGCAGAAAACCAGGAGCTCAGTACTAAGGCTAGCCAATTGGAGACTAAGTACCAGGGCTTGGAGGCTGAAGTTGCCGCCCTAAAGGAGGAGAAGACCGCCCTACAGAAGGCTTTAGAAGAAGAGGCAAAGAAGTCCGCCGAGTTACTTAGCCCAGTTGAAGTGGAAGCGGTGCGTCAAACCGCTTTAAAATCTTTCAAGGAAGGACCATTGCTGGATCTGATGAACCGGCGATTTCTGGAGCTTATTCAGTGCGGGTATACCTTGTGCTGGGATGAGTTTAGAGGCCCCAGGTCGGTGGAGGGCCTCCCTGAAGATTCCTTGGCCCATACGTCTTTGCTACCTCAGGGTCGTGATCCCTTCGATATGGTTGATGAGGTCAAGCAGGAATGCCAAGATACCGGTATTCCTCTGCCGGGGAACGTAGAAGAAGAGGATCCTACGGCCGATCCAAGTGGGGCGGTGGATGAAGAAGTGACTTCCCAAGCTCCTCCATCATAGCTTTTATTTGTACAATCTTTCGGAACATTTTAGAACAATCTTTGTATCAGGCCGGCATAACTTTTTTCTTTGAATATATGACTCAACTTTTTCATGATCTTGTCTCCAACTTACTTAGAGATAGTATTTTCTTAAGTGTGCTGCGTTACAAGCCTGCGGAATTAACTGTCCTTGTAAATCTTCTAAAACATAACTACCAGTAGGTCGGGCTTCGATCACCCGGTAGGGCCCTTCCCAATTGGATACTAACTTGCCTTGATCTTGCGGTTTACTGATAGCTCGGTTCCGCAAAGCCAAATCTCCCGGTACAAAGGCTCGATGTTTGACCCGAGCATCATAGTGTTGCCGAACTAAATTCTTATAATTTAATTGGTGTACGTAAGCAGTGTCCCGGATTTCCTCCATCAAATCCAAACTAAGCTCCAAGTTTCCTTGATTCTGGTCCCTTTCGAAGTGCATGACTCGGGGTGCACCACTTTGTATTTCTGGGGGTATGACAACATTGACTCCAAAGGCTAGCTCGAAAGGAGTCTTTCCCGTAGCTGATTTAGACGTAGTTCGGTGACACCATAACACATGAAGTAGCTGTTCCACCCAATTCTTACCCTTATCTTCTAGTCTGGTTTTCAACTCGTGCAACAAAGTTAGATTGGTGAGTTCCACTTGCCCATTTGCTGGAGGATGAGCCACAGATGCGAAACGTTGGGTAATACCTGGCCTTGAACATAAGGCCGTGAATTTCTTGGATTCGAACTGAGTCTCATTATCTGAGATAACTGAATTGGGCACGCCGAAACGGCAGATGACTTGCCTCCATAAAAACTGAGCTACAGTTCGCCCGGTAATATTTGTCAATGCCTCGGCTTCCACCCATTTAGTGAAGTAGTCTATGGCCACAACTAGATAATGACAAGAGCCGATTTTAGGAAATGGCCCCATGAGATCTATCCCCCATTCCGCGAAAGGCCAAGGCGCAATTATCCCTGTAAAACTGGATGCCGGCAATCTATGAGTCGGTGCATTATGCTGGCAGTTGGAACAATGCTGAACATACTTGACTGCTTCTTGAAATAATCGAGGCTAATAAAACCCAACCCCAATTACTTTTTTGCCAAATTTCGAGCCCCGATATGGAACCCACAATCCCCCTGGTGTATTTTCTTGAGCACGACCTCCGCCTCTCCTGGACTCAAACATTTTAGTAATGGCATTAGGAACCCCCTTTTGTATAGATCGTCCCCAACTATCTGATAGTGTTCAGCTTTCTTTCGTATTCGCTGTGCTTCCTTTCGCGAGTCCGGAAAAGTACTGTTTTGTAAATATTGCCATATAGGGGATCGCCAATCCTAACCCTCGCTTATGGACAAGATTGTTGACTCGGCCGTACTCCTAGTCTTTACCTCTTCTACTGGAACACTTTTAGTCAGATGAGAGAAAACCGAAGAAGCCAATTTGGATAAGGCATCTGCATTTGTGTTCTTGCTCCATGGAACTCGCTCTATAGTCCATTTTGGAAAAATTTGCAGCTGTTGTTGTACCAGTGCCAAATATTCTTCCATTTGCCGATCTTTAGCCTTGTACTCCCCCAAAATTTGTTTGACGACCAACTGGGAGTTTGAACAAATTTTCAGATTTCGGACCCCCAGCTTCCAGGCTAATTTCAGACCGGCTACCATGGTTTCGTATTCTGCTTCATTATTGGTGGCCATAAAACATAATCGCAAAGCATAAGTGTGGACTTCCCCGGTAAGGCTGGTGAGGATGATCCCGGCACCCGATCCGGACTGGCTTGAAGCACCGTCTACATAGAGTGTCCATGAATCATCGCCTTTTGCTATGGCTAGAAGGAGGTCGGTTTCTGGTGATGGACTAGACTCGTCCTCCTGAATGTCCGGTATTCCCTCGGCTATAAAATCTGCCAATACTTGACCTTTGACCGCGGTGCGAGGCACAAAGGTAATATCGTACTCCCCCAGTTCAATGGCCCATTTGGTGAGACGACCTGAAATTTCAGCTTTCTGTAAAACGGCCTTTAAGGGTGCATAAGTGTAGACAGTGACTCCGTGGGAGTCAAAATAAGGTCGGAGACGTCGGGTGGAGTGAACTAGAGCCAGGACTAACTTTTCTAGGTTGGAATAATTTTTTTCTGCAGCCTACAAAACTTTGCTAACAAAATAGATGGGTCTTTGAACCTAGTTATCTTCTCGAAGCAAAACGAGCTAATCACAGATTCGGTGGTGGCTATATACATG
Source organism: Leptodermis oblonga (assembly GCA_016801395.1). Taxonomy (NCBI): domain Eukaryota; kingdom Viridiplantae; phylum Streptophyta; class Magnoliopsida; order Gentianales; family Rubiaceae; genus Leptodermis; species Leptodermis oblonga. The sequence continues at coordinate 41,682,974 of CM028758.1, read as the reverse complement.
TGTAATTGTTCCCCAGAAATCGGCATAGTTAAAGATGGCAGAGATGCTAGATATAATTTCAATTGTTCAAAAGCTATTTGACATTCTGGAGTCCACACAAATTTATTTGATTTCTTTAAAATGCTAAAAAATGGCAAAGCTCGTTCTGCCGACCGAGCTAAAAACCGATTTAAGGCCGCTAGTCTACCCATTAATTGTTGTACCTCATGAACTGACCTAGGAGGGTGCATTTGCAGGATAGCCTCTACTTTCTTAGGATTAACAGAAATACCATCTTCAGAAACCATATAACCTAAAAATTTACCCGATGTTGCCCCAAAAATAGATTTCTTAGGATTTAATCTTAACTTGTATTAGACTAAGGTTTCGAGTGGTTCACGCAAATCAATTAGATAATTAGATTCATCCCTACTTTTAACAAGTAAATCATCAACATATGCTTCCATATTCCGACCTAATTGATTTTTAAAGATCTTATTTACTAGGCGTTGAAAAATAGCTTTAGCATTTTTTAAACCGAAAGGCATGTTAATAAAGCAATAAGTACCTTTATCCGTGATAAAGGATGTTTTCTCCTCGTCTTCTTTAGCCATGAAGATTTGGTGATAGCCCTTGTAGGCATCCAAGAAGTTGAGAAAGCGAAATCCAGCTATGGCATCGACCAGAACATCAATTAAGGGCAAGGGGAACCAATCTTTGGGGCAGGCCTTGTTCAGGTCGGTAAAGTCGATGTACATACGCCATGAGCCGTCTGGTTTGGGAACTAATACAGGATTAGCTAGCCACTCAGGATAATCCACTTCTCGAATGATACGCACCTCTAGTAAAGCGTTGACTTCTATTTCTATGTATTTGCTGCGTTCTCCTCCTAGGTTACGCTTCCGTTGACGAACCGGCCTATGACTGGCATCAATGGATAGCCTGTGTTCAATGATGTTTCAAGAAATGCCAGACATGTCTTCCGGCCCCCAAGCAAAGACTTCCGCAAACTCACGCAAAAGGTTAAGTAAATCATGTTGTAACTGAGGAGGTAAATCGGCTCCTATCTTAATTACCTTGTTTGGGTCGGCAGCCAGAGGGACAGCCTTAACTTCAGCCCTAGCCTCAATGGATCGATCCGAGCTGCCTGCCAGGTCGGTGATGTTAATGGGGTGGGCGATATTGCCCTGAAGGGTAGCCGTCGAAACCCGAGGCGCGAGGGTCGGGGCGACCGCTGAAGCAACTTGGGATTTTTGGTCCAGAGGCGCCTGTTCTCTTAGAGAAGCTGTGTAACATTGCTTGGCCTGTATGACATCACAATGAAGAGAAGCCACACCACCCATGGTGGGGAATTTTAAAAGCATATGCATGGTAGAAGCAATGGCCTGAAATTGATTTAGTCTAGGCCGACCTAGATATACATTATAAGGTGAGGGCTCATCAATGACCACGAAATATATGGTTTCAGTTCTTTTTAGCTGGCCAGCTATCAAGGTGACTGGTATGCTTAACTGCCCCACAGGAATAACATGGTGGTTGCCGAAGCCAACCAAAGATGTACGTACTGAATTTAAATGTGCCTTATGCAACCGACATCCTGCTAATGCCTTAGTAGTAATTATATTACTAATTATATTACTAGAGCTACCAGTGTCTAATAATGTTCTACGTACTTGATAATTAGAAATGTAACAATCGATCACTAGTGGATCATCATAATCATAAGGCAAGAAAAGATCATTGTCATCAAAAGTAATAACTGGTGTCTGCTTTACGCTTACCTAGAACATTTTTCCTTTGTCGATATACCTGTTTTCTCTGACGATTGGAGTCACCTTGGGTCGGTCCTCCAGCTATGGTGTTCACGACCCCAGCTATAGTTATGTCGGCACCAGCCCCAGCGTTTGGGGCCCGGGGATCGGGTTGGGAACACTTTCGGGCAAAATGACCGGGCTCCCCACATCGGTAACATCCTGTAAGTCGTTCCCGACCTGATGGAGCTGCAGGTTTGGGCAGAGGGGCCACTTGCGTATATTAAGGTAATCTTCCAGGTTGGATAAGCTTTGCTATCTCTGCATCTAAATCTCTACAATCATTAGTATTGTGGCCGATATACTTATGATAGTTACAATACCTTCTAGGATTAAGCCGATCTGTGGGACCTGTCATGGGACGGGCTGGAGGTAGCAACCCTTGATGCTGGATGGCCGCATATATGTCGGCCCGAGGCACGGAAAAGGGCTCGACTACCTGCAAGGCATTGACACCGACCCCAACCTTCGGGCTAGTGTTGTTAGTATTTACAAAGTTCTGCTTCTTACCTCCTCCTGTGGTAGGGATCGGAGAAGAAGCTTTTCTCTTGCTGTAATTGTCAGAAAAACCCCTCTCTCGTTCCTATTTAAGTACTGCAGCATCCTCAATAACAGCAAAATTAACAGCAGTAACCATCATTTCGAAGTAAGAATGTGAGGGTCGGATGGTTAGTTCAGTAGCTAATGGTCCCGACCGTAATCCATTAATAAATGACCCCATCATGATCCTGTCATCTTTTTCATGGCATTGCCTAGATTCTACATTAAACCGATCTATATAGGCCTGCAACCCCTCTCCTACCCTCTGATTTATGTTCATTAAATGTGAAATAGGTTTAGATAATATCTTGTTGTCCATGAAATTAGCTAGAAACAAGTCATCAAATTGATCTAATGAATGAATAGAGTTTCGAGGCAGGGTACAATACCAATTAATAGCCTGACCTTTTAGAGTAAGATGAAAGGTCATGCAGCGGTTAGCATCTGATAAATTTGCAGCATCCATGACACTCATGCATTGCATCCAGTGAGCCGTCGGGTCAGCAGTTTCATCGTATTTGTCAACCTTACCTAAACCTTTGTAGCCTGGTGGAAATGGAGCTATTTGAATTTCCGAGCCAAATGGATGAGAGACTCGAGATGTGAGCCCTGCTCGTCCCAACTGAGCATATCCAGATCCAGGTAGGGCTGCTTGACCGGGCTGGGCGTATCCTGTTTGACCTAAGGGGTATCCTTCCATTCCGGGATAAGCAGGTAGTGATCCTTCAGTTGCGAAATTCCCCGCGCTGGGCAAGGTATAATAGCTCGGGTTAAGTAAGGGAGAGTACCCAGTGAGGGGCTGCATGGCTCGGCTTGTGCCTATGCCGTAATGTTGAAACTGAGCTAAGCTTGACGGGGTTATGTGTCCGGGATATCCTAATTGGTTAACCTCGGGACCATGGTGGCTAAACTGGCTCAACTGTTGACCTAGGCCGGGCTGACCTATTTGGCTCGACTACGGACCTAGACCAGGCTGACCTAACTAACTCACTTGTTGTCCTAACATAGGAAAAGGCAAACTTGACATGAAAGGGTAAGTATTGAGCTGAGCGGTAGGAACCATGAAAGGAGCTGGAAAGGTAGGGGTGACCTGGGTATGGGCTAAGGTGGTGTAAATAGGAGGAGCGGTAGAAAGGGTAGGGAGACCAACTACATAGTTGGACCCCGAAAAAGGATGAGCCCCCCCAGAGTAAGGAGGACATCCCGAAACAGTAACAGACTGGGGGGGGGGGGGGAGATTGGAAATCAAGACAACGGAAGGATCGGCCATGGGATTGAACAGAGCTCCTGGTGGAGGAATAGTATGAATAGCCTGTGAACCAAGAGGATTCTCTACGTTAACTACATCTGAGATAGTGGTAATGTTTGAGACGGGGAGTCCCAAACTGGGAGTAGAGGTGGTGGGAGGGCCGGAATTGATGAGGTGAAACAACTGTGGGAACAAACGATAAAATTTTTCTCTCTAAACTTGTTCTTGCTGAAGGGTGAGAGGCTCCGTGGTGTGAGATATGACAACGGCGGTGGTAATAGGTGGAACATTGGTGGTGGTAGGAACTACAGTGGTGGTCGAAACGGTGGAAGCAGCGGTGGTGTTGGAAGAAGAAGCACCCACTCCCGAACAATCTTGAATTTGCGTCATGGTTTCAACAAATTTCTTTGAATATGGAGAAAATTTGATGAAATAATTCGATCAAACGTTCCCCACAGACGGCGCCAGTTGATGTGACGCAAATTGTCCCTCGATGGATGCTTCTTGCGGTCCAATAAGAATTCTTGCACGTCAAGGTCCACTTCGGTAGTTGCTAAGTTAAGGAGAAGGGAAGCGGCGCTGGAAACCGGGCTGAATGGCTCGGATTCACTCGAATGAAGGGGAAACCGGAGGCTATGGATAATTTTGATGACCAATGTAAAAACGCAAGAAAGATGCGGGGCTTTCCCCCCGGTGAAGAAGATGAACAGTATGCACCAAGAGCTCAAAACGTAAATAGTTGCGTAACTCCCTAAGTCTGAAGACTTAGTATTTATATCAAGACCCAAATTATGCCCGTTGTAATGTAATAATCAGCATACCCAACTACTTCGTCTCCCTGCGTGTCCAACTGCTCCCGTCATCATAATCTGACTTGTAGCTTCCTTCACGCCATCATTCTGAGTGATTTCTGCATGCATTCAAAATACATGTCTAATCCTATTATGACTTCTACCTAATGTGTCAGTGCCCTTACTTGTTCCGACCTAAGCTTTATGGCTCGGTAGTGATGACCGTTGAGAGGAATATAAGAAGACTTAGTGGGACCGACCTAAGGGTTAAACCGGTCTAAGCTTATGTCTTTGGCTCGGCTTTATGAAACTTTCCGACCTAAACTTGATTTTGGCCCTTTCAGATATCTTTATCTCTTAACTGTTTATCCTTCCTTTTGCCTATTTTTATGTACACCATCATTCTTATCACTTTTTTAGTTTCATTTTCAACTACCTTTATTTTCTATACTTACAAATTTTAGTTTTTAAATTTTCATTTTAAAAATTACTTTTTCTCTGCTTCTTTTTTTTATTTAATTTTTCTATAAAAAAATTTATCATAGAACCTTTTTAATTTTAGTACGCTTAAAAAAAGTTATATGCTTTTCTTATTTTAATCATTATTACATTTTTTTTTCGCATTCATTATTACTTTTCCTAATTTTCTTTTATTTCCATATTTCACTTCATAATTGATAACCATTATAATCTTTTATTATTCTCATTCTTTTAGTGACAAACACACATTTATTTATCATCAACAAAATCATCTTCCTACGTTGTCCTCTCCAATTCATACTTCATCACAAGCCACTGCAATGATTGAATCAGTTCTTGATCAAGACATCTTCTCTTCAAAACATCTCCTTCTAATAATGTCCAAGGCCTCTCCTAAATTTAAAATTTTTGAAACTAAAATAATGAAACCAAAAAATAACTACCATTAGAGAATGACTTTGAAGCCATTTTACACACGGTAGATACAAAGGGTTGCTATTTTAGCTACCCTTGGAGATGCCTCGTCATGACTATAATCCCAAGATGAAATCTTTGAACTCCTATTTTAGCTCCCAAATTCAATTTTTGCAAAAATCTTAAGATTAATAATATAATTACATAACAATAAGTTCAGAGGTCTAGCAAAACCAAAACCAAAACCAACCGAAGTTCAAGACTTTCAAACCAAACCCAAACAAGAGAAACACACCAAACACTTCAAACCCCTGTTGAAAAAAACTCCCAGACACCAAAGAACCACAACCAAAATTATAATTACCGTCCAAATGCTTCAAAAACAAAATTACACGAGTAACACAATCCATCAAAAGCGCGTGTTTTTAGGCATCGTCTCAAGAATGAAATTCAGAGAAAGCGCATAGTTTCTTTCGCACACAGAGAGAAACAGGGGGGGAAAAAAGGGAGAGAAGATAGCATCTTTTGTCACATTTAGCGCCGACGGGCGATGCTCTGGCGGCGACACGATCGTTCGACAACGACGGTACGGCGGGTTCAACTCTTACACTACGTTTTCCTCTGCTGACACTCCTCCCTACCAAGGCAGCACCAACGGAGGATTCCCCCGGTGGCTACAGGGAAGGGAAGAAGAATTGATTTTCGATCTAGTATCTAGAATTGGTTTCAGATCTAGTATGAAGAAATGGTTTTGGAATTCTCTTGGAAGAGTGTCAACAGAGATAAAAAAATTTAAGTTGATCAATAAAGTAAACTATCAATAAAAGATGAAAAAACAATTAAAATGTTAACAACATTTTCATAGTCTTTATTAAAATAAGGAATTACAACAAAACAACATCTCATACACTAATCACTCCCACTCATGCAATTGCTTGTTCTTTATACTTGTAACAGGTTTACCCTTTTTTGAGTCTCAACCCCAAAACCAAACCCAACCCCATGTTCCTTACCAAGATCTGAAACCCAAAACTCAACCCAATTTTACCTCAAAAATCTGGACTCCCACTGCCACCGGCGGCCTCCTCCCGCAACCGCCACCGGCCTCCTCTTCTTCTTCTTCTTCTTCCTCCCGTAGCTTCTTCTTCTTCTTCTCCTTCCTCTTCTTCTTCTTCCTCTTCTTCCTCCGGCAGCTTCTTCTTCTGCTTCTCCTTCCTCTTCTTCTTCTTCCTCTTCTTCTTCTTCTTCTTCTTCTTCCGCCCTTCTTCTTCTTCCCGCCAAAGCCGGACCTCTTCTTCTCGCCCCTCTTCTTCTTCTTCGCCCTCTTCTTCTTCTTCGCGCCTGCGGCGGCTCGGCTGGCAACGTAGGCTGCATCCTCTTCTCCTCCTCCTCCTCTTCTTCTTATTCTTCCTCCTCCTCTTCTTCCTCTTCTTCCTCTTCTTCTTCTTCTTCTTCTTCTTCTTCTTCTTCTTCCTCTCTTTATTTGTAATTGGAATTTAAAATTGAATCTTTAGTTGGCATCCCATTTTGGGGATTTGGGGAAATATGGAATTCAATCTAGTATTTTTTGGCTTGAAACCGAAAAAGAAGAAGAAGAAGAATTGGATTTTGGGGATTTAGGGTTTAGGCCGGCGGTGAGACGACGGCGGCGGCCATGGTGAGGCTGCGGAGGGGCAGACCGGGTGGTGGTGGAATATGTGTTTATATTTTGGGTTGAGAACATTGTTTCTTTGTTTTGGGCACAAACCCTTTTGGACTCAGCCTAGTTCCCACACCCGTTCTCAAAACGGCCTAAAGAACAATCAAGTCGTCGGGTAGGGGATTAGCCTTGTTTGTAATATAGAAACCATCTTGCTTAATTTCCCAATGACAATAATTTTTGGTTTGGCTAATTTTGCAATGCTCCTTTGTAGGTTTATTAAAGACGGCAAAACCACCTTGTTTGGAACCCCACCAAAAGTGACAGAAATATTCGGTGCGCCAATAAGATCCATTGAAAGTCCAATACCAATCTTCTTGCAAATTAAGATATTTACGACCAATTTCGTCATCTCCAGAAAAGCAATGCCCCCATATGTTGTCAGGCAAAAAATTCAGTATATGAACTTCACTATCGTGATATTTTTCAAGACCTTGACTGTGTTGCCCTGAGACATCACAAGCAAATAACAATGACAATACAATTGTGAAGAAAATGCTTCTACTCATCAAGAAACTCATTTTGCTTATGTGAAAACTAATTTTCAAGTGCTCCTTTATATATATAGTAGTGAGTGGAAGAATTTCAATGACATGAATAGCGTGTGTAATCAATAAAGTCAATGATATTATTTATTGTCAATATAAGGATTACTAACTGAAACAATTATAGTATCTTATTGAGACAATATAGTGTATTGTAATTAATAATTAGTCAAAACTATTTAAATGGTTCGTTAATTTTGAAGCGTAAGACATTTTGATGACCCCTTACTAACAAAAGGATTTTATTTTAGTTCTACAGCTCCAATAATTGATCAAAATTTTATTTTATGGGGAAGGAATGGAATGGAAAAGATGAAAAATGATTGTGATTAATGGTATTAGTAAAAGTTGATGGCAATAAAAAATTATTCATTAGTTCTCTCTTTTCAATCAAAACTAGACATTTAATCTTATTGATCACCTCTTAAATAAGTTGGAATTGGTGGTCTATAACAAATATATAAATAAAACTTTCGATGTGATAAAATATTGCCACGCTGATCACTACCGTGTCATTGTTTAGTCATTAAAATGGGTCAATAGGGTGAAAAATATTGATTAGTTAATCACCATCACGTGATTGTAGAGTCATTAAAATTGGGTCAACTTTTGACTAAAAATCATTATTACGTCATTGCCGAGTCATTAAAAATGTGTCCGTAACAATGGTTATTTATGAATTTTAACTAAGAAAAATGTTTATTGCACATATTATGTGCAGAAAAATATCCACATAAAGTAATTTATGTGGGTCAATCAAATGTTATTTTACAAAAATATCATTATTGTATTATACTTACTTTTTTTCTCCTGTCTTGTCTTCCTCCCTCCTCTCTCATCTCTCATGCAATCAATTTTTCTCAAAATCTCCTCTACCATTATTTATTTTACAACTTAGTTTCCTTCTTCCTACACTAATTAAAATTTTTTTTCTTTCAGTTTTGACTTTCTCTAATATTTTTTTTAGCTTTAAAAATTGCATATGTGAAACCCATTTCACTACAAAACGAATCATCTAATTTTTTCTCTTAATTTTGGATTCTAATTTATTCATTTTTCTCATAATCATAATAATAATAATAATTTTATTATGAAAAAATGGGTTTGGAAAAAAAATTTAATGAATAAATTTTAAGGGTGAAATACACTTTCCCCCCTGTGGTTTCATGTTTTGGACAGTTTCCCCCTTATGCTTTCAAAACTGACAGTTTCCCTCTCATGGTTTTGGACTGAAGTGTCCACTTAACGGAAAATGGCTTCTCTAACGGTGTTAAAAAAAATGACTAAATTACCCTTGATAAAAAAAACTTAAAAAAAAAAAATGAAAGAAGGAAGAAGACGATGGCACTGTTCATCGTCTTCTTCCTTCTTCCTTTACTTTTTTTTTTTTTTTTTTTTCCTAAACCTAAATCACTCCCGCAACTGATATGAAACCCATTTTGTTGGGTTTCATATCAATTGCGGGATTCTGCAACTGAAATGAAACCCATTTGATGGGTTTCATTTCAGTTGCGGGAGGCTCCCGCAACTGAAATGGAACCTTCCATTTCAGTTGCAGCAACTGAAATGGAACCCATCATTTCTGTTGCGGGAGCTTCCCGCAACCATCCAGTTTTTTTTTTTTTTAGTTGGGGTTATTTTGGGAATAAAATTAATGACATCATCAATTTGTTTATCCCCACTCTCGTCTTGAGCGCGTTTGCTTCACGCGCCGTTAGAGAAGCCATTTTCCGTTAAGTGGACACTTCAGTCCAAAACCATGAGGGGGGAACTGTCAGTTTTGAAAACATAGGGGGGAAACTGTCCAAAACATGAAACCACAGGGGGGAAAGTGTATTTCACCCAAATTTTAATGGCGAAAAATATAAAGGTTAAGTTCTCTTTTGTGTTTGGCGAAAAAGAAAGTAAGAAAAAAATTAAAATTATTATTATTTTAAAAAATTGAATAAATAAGAATACTAAATATTAAGTTTATTGGGTTTTAAAATGCTTAATAGTGAAAATGATAGAGTAATTAAAAAAAAAAAAAAAGAGTTGTCAAAAATAAAAATACCAAAATTAAATTAGTTAAAAGAAAAATATTTAAGAAAAAGGAAAAACAGAAAAAGAAAAAAGGAAAAAAAAAAAAGAGCAAACGGGGTAAAGAGAGGAGAGAAGAGAGAGGAGAGAGGAGAGGAGAAAGCAAAATGTCATAATACAATAAAATATTTTTATAAAATAACATTTGAGTGATCACATAAATCACTTTATGTATGCACATAATATATGCATTTAACAGCATCTTTTAACTAATATGTTGCGTCATTAAAAAAAATTACACATGTTAACATTTAGGTGGATTAATTAATTAATAATTACCACATCATCAATGATGTGATGATGATGTAGTAATTATTAACCGGACTCCAATACTTTATCCTGGCCACGTTGTCGTAGACATTAACAATCTTGTAGCCATTGAAATTGATCCAACTGCCACATGTTTTTTTTATCATTACTAGAGATACCCAATCCCTTCCCCATCTTCCTTGCAATTCAATCCTCTCAATTCTTTCAACTTTTTCAAATATATTTAACAATCTTATTGTTAGAGTACATTTTAGGTCGTTGAAATACAATTTGTCCTTGGGCTTTGTTAGAATGGACAGTTTCTCCTTTGTGGTTTTGATACTTCTAGTTACTCCCTTACGATTTTAGATTAAAATGTCCACTTAACAGAAAATTACAACGCTAACGGCGAGTGACAAAAACACTCGTGAAATGAGAGTGAAATAAAAAGTTGATGCCTCATTGTTTCGAAAATAACCTCAAATGACCTAGTTATTTCGTTATCTGTGCATATGAAGAATCACCGTACACATAAAAGTTAGAAAAACAGAGTTCCCGACAAAGAAGATGACGGTGAAGGCGGCTCCGGCGGGTTTTTTGTGCTTGGAAACGGAGTTGGGAAACATTTTTTTTTTAGACATGTTTCTTGATTGAAGTGAGAGTATGGGGGAGATGGTTGCGATTTGGTGGGTTATCATCATAAATTGGGAAAATTCTAAGATTTGTTTTGCTTGGATTTGCATTCAAATCTGGAAGACATTGGGTTCAAGTTTGTCGATAATGAACCAAGACCACAATAACTCATTCCTACATGGAAAAACAAGAACAATTGGCCAGTTCAGTCCTTAATTTTACAGTTACCGTAATTTCAATTCCTCGTTGTTGGAATTAATTAAACCAAACTTGTATTTACTTATTAGGTAATTATAATTGTAGTAGGATTTGTTATTTGTCTATTTCCTATTTGGTTTAGTGTTTATTTTGGGTAACCTAGTTGTTTTAGAAAATAGTTCTGAATCAGATTTATGGTATGATTCAGGGATAGTTTAGCCTATAAATAGAGGTATTGGGTGATCATTGTAATCACAGAGAAAAATACAAAGAGATACAAAGATACAGGAGAAACTGAATAGTCTTCGGGTTGTTTTTCGACCAAGCTTCGGCTTAGGTGCGTCGCACAGATTGTGTGCGTGCGGGTTTGTTTCTTGTTTGTTCTTATAAAGAAGTTTTATTCCGCTGTGCGTTAATCTCTTTAATATTATTTTGGATATATATTATTTTTTTATATCCTACAAGTGGTATCAGAGCCTGTGTTATTTTTTGGGAGTCAAGATATCTTCTTTATTTAATCCTCCTGAGTGTCATGTATTTGTATTTGATGGGAAAAATAATTTTGAAATCTGGTGTCAATTGATGGAGAATTTTTTCAAGATGGTTGGTATCTGGCATGTAATTGAGCCAGGTTTTGAAGAACTTGAAAAAGACTGAGCCAGGTTTTGAAGAACTTGAAAAAGACAAGAAAGGTGAAAAATCAACAGTTGAGGGAAATAAAGAATTGGAGAAAAATCGTTCTCACAATAATCATGCACTCTATTATTTAAGAACAAAGGTTGGATTAGACGTATGCAGAAGTTTAATGGAGGTAGAGACAGCTAAGGAGTTTTGGGACAAGTTACAAGTTACCAATAGAGGAAACGAAAACGTTCAAAAAAAGAAACTGCAGGAGTTATGGAGACAATTCGAGTTGGCAGAGATGAAGCCTGATGAAAGAGTCCAAGAATACATGGACAGGGTTAGATCCATCGTTAGTGATATGAGAATCAACAGTGAGAAAATGACAGAAAAACAAATAGTGTCAAAAGTTCTCCGCATTTTGACTTGGAAATTTCACAAAAAGAAATTGGTTTTAGAAGCCACTAAAGATTTTTCTATGTTTGGTTATGACGACTTGGAATGTGAATTGGTAACTTACGAGATGTCTTTTACCCAACAAATTATAGATTACAAAAGAGAGTGTTGGTCTAAACGTTTTGAAGACATAGAAGAGCATGCCACTGTTGTTGATAATTGTTGTGATGTTGAAACTGAAGCCTTCGTGTTAATGGATGAGGAGTCTGATGAAGCATTGCTTGAAGTTGGAAATAAAAGCTTGGAGAATGGATCTTCCAGCGACAATACAGAGAGCCAAAATATCTTTGAGCAAAAATGTGTCGAGGAGAATGAAGACATTAAAAGTGTTGATTTGGTCAAAGAAGAAGAAGAAATTGTATGTGTCTCAGAACAAGAGAGGAATATTGAAATTGATGATCACAGAGATAAAAGTCATCATGGGAGTGTTGAAAACTCTGTTGAACTAGAGCAGATCAACTACAGTGAAGTAGACTCCTTATTTGGTGGAGAGTCCGATCAGGTTAAAAATGTGACAGTGGAGCCTTGGGTTTGCAAGGACATTGTTATTTCTAAAAGCATTGATGAGATTAGCAATATCGATGGAAAGCTTTGTTCTAAAGATGAATGGGTAGATATCAATGAGTTCTTTGACCAGACTGAGAAATTTGATAAGGCTTTTTCAGAATACAAGTTTGTGTCCACATTTTATTTAAAGGTGATGTCTCGAGTTTGCGAGAATGTTTTTGGCATTTGCAAGGTTGATTACAAGGTTGATGAGTAGATGAACTCGGATGAAAAAGAATGGGTGGATATGAATAAATTCTTCGCTAAAGAGGGGTTTCCACAGAAGATCCATGGAACATACAAATGTGTCTCTACGATGAGTTTGAAAGTAGAGATGAAAAACTACTGCAAGTTGGTTTCGCATGTTGTCTACACTGCGAAAGAAATGACGATGGAGATTCAAGCACGTGATGACGATGGAGTTGATTTGATCCAAGTTTGGTTTAAGGGAGGCTATGGTATCAGGCTATGGGTCCTACACTCGTTATGTGCATGACGAGAAGAGGGAAAAGGAAAAAATGTTGATGTAATTCGGTGGTGATGGCTTCAGCTTCAGAAGCCAACAAGTTAATTAGGGTGTTATCCGATGTGTGATTTTGTCGAAGTTGGAGGATGTTGTCGGAACTAGAGGATGATGTTGAAGCCGGAAATACGTCCGCGATAAAGGAGATCTACACAAGTTGGGTTTATGATGTTTTCTGTTTTTATTTTCATCATTATTTATAAATTTTTATTTAACATAGGGATATACTTGACTTTAGAAATTCACACCGTTAGAGTTCATATTTTCCATTAAGTGGACATTTTAATCCAAAACCATAATGGGTAATTGAGAATTTTGAAACCACGGGAAAAGGGAATGTCCATTCCAATAAATCACAGGGGTCAAACTGTATTTTACTTTACATTTTAACATACATAGTGTAATTACTTATATTTTTTCTCACACTGTCCTTGATTGGTCAAACCTCAAATTCTATCATCACCCCCACTTTATCTCCCAAACTTATGGTTCATTTTGTGGAAAAAAATATATATATATTCTGTTTTTCTATCTCCACATATCTCATCACCGACCCACTCCTTTTCTGGTTTCAAGTTTATCATATATATATTTTTTTTGAATGATCGGCTTGATTTCCATAGCTACAAGAATCAATGAGGAAGAACCACCTCAAATTTATGAGAGTAGATGTGAAGCGTGTTTGAAATGAGATTTGAAGCATTGGTTTGTTGGGTGTCGAAGATTTTGTTGGGTCAAATGAAATCAAGAAGTTCATGGTTGAAGAATGAGCAATTTGAATCTAACAATCAAGAAGTTAGGGTTTCTTTTGGCATGTTAATTGCTAAACTGTGTGTTAATATTGTATCATATGTTGTATTTTTTCCGCTATGGATAAAAATTAGTCAAATGAGAAAGTAAATAAAGCAACTGGCCTGGTTGGGGATACTAAATCCAGTCAAAAGAGTGTATTGTAATTAGCCATGCATTCACTACATACCTTGAAACGACATAAATGCCTCGTTTGGTATCAAGATTGGGTTTAAACATTGATTTGGGATTGTGATTTTAAAATTATATTGAGAATGTAAAAATGCTGTTGGAAATATTAAAAAATTTATTGAAAATGTAAAAAAACTTACTGAAAATGTTAAGAAACTATTATAAAATGCAAAATGAAGTTTAAACCTTAGTTTAAATCATGTTACCAAACATAACCAAAATTTGCAAACAAGCGTAAAATCTCATTTGAAAAAAAAATGAAAGGTAGCAAAACATATTAAGGACACATGCTACAAATAAAGCAACTTTCTCTACTATACTTTTTATATTAAAAGAATATTTTTCTTACCATATTTTCAAAATCATGTTAAAACGAACACGGTTAAACTGACAGTGTCAAAGTGGGTGTAAATGAAACCTTGGGGACGTGACGCATAAATTCAGCCAAACTCAAAACCTGTTCTTTATGTTGGGTTTCAAACAATATTTGAAACTTAATTTTGGGAAAATAATTTTATAATGTAAAAGTATATTGAAAATATAAAAATGTGTGAATGAATAGTAAAAAATTGTATTGAAAATGATAAAAATTGATTATAAATTTATTTTTTTAAAACCAAGTTTCAAACATTGTTTCAAATCCAAATAGAATGACAACCCCTCAATCTTTGAAGTTTGAACTTTGAACTTTGAAGGGAGAGCGGGCTCTTGGGCTATTTCTGGCAATTTAACTAAGTAAAGGCCACATTTGAATTTCAAAAATAAAGCCGTTGGCTCCGATTGATATAATTATATACGGAGAATCCGTTTCGTCAAAGCTTTCGTTTTACTCTCTACTTTCTCAATCTGAAAAACCCAACACTCAAAGAGCAGATTCCGGAAGGAAGCGAACCGAGAAATCTACAGAGGCGAAAATGGACGGTTATGAGAAGCTAGAGAAAGTTGGAGAAGGGACTTATGGGAAAGTTTACAGAGCAAAAGAGAAGGCGACCGGCCAAATTGTTGCCCTAAAGAAGACCCGGCTTCACGAGGATGAAGAAGGGGTTCCGCCCACTACGCTTCGTGAAGTTTCCCTCCTGCGAATGCTCTCGAGAGGACCCCATGTCGTCAGGTTTGTTTTTATTTTGAAGTTTTTAGCCCTTCTGGGTTTTACATTGTTAACATCGATGGATTGAATGCAGTTATTTTCATTGGTATGATTAGGTTTTTGGATCATTAATTTGTAATTTGATTTTGACGGTTTTCGCCAGCGGCTATTATTATGACTATATTGGTAGTTGATTTATTGGGTTATGAATTGCTGATTTCGTTTTTCTTACGGTTGAATTCATTTGGGCATTTTAACAAGTAGGCTGTTGGATGTTAAACAAGGCCAGAATAAAGAAGGGAAAACTGTTTTATACTTGGTGTTTGAGTATATGGACACTGACCTGAAGAAATTCATCCGGAGTTTCCGTCAAATTGGAGATATTCCTCCACAAACAATCAAGGTATATGGGCAATACCGTTAACAGTTTGATGCCTCTTTCAGTTTTTATTTTTATTTTTTGGTTTTTTTTTTGTAGTTTCAGATATATTAATTAACATATCCTGCGTCTATGGATATTTTCTACAGAGCTTGATGTATCAGCTTTGTAAGGGAGTTGCTTTCTGCCATGGCCACGGTGTTCTGCATAGGTAGATAGACTTGTCTTGTGTTTTTAGTTGTTAAGTTACTGTAAGGAGAGAATCTTTTTGGCCATGTTGGGAATTTGATCTTATGAGTTGCATTCAGGGATCTGAAACCCCACAATCTCTTGATGGACCGCAAGACAAATACACTTAAGATTGCTGATCTTGGCCTTGCCAGAAGCTATACCGTGCCTATCAAGAAGTTTACTCATGAGGTATGTTTGTATTGCTCTTGTTTCAGTTGGTTGCAAATGGTTCATGACGATTTTAGGAAGTGTTGGAAGCTTCTGAAGTTGTATGGTTAATGGATGTGCTGCTGTATTTTCAGATATTGACCCTGTGGTACAGAGCTCCAGAAGTTCTTTTGGGTTCTACACACTATTCCACAGCAGTGGACATGTGGTCCGTGGCTTGCATATTTGGTACAGTTTCCTCGCCATTCTTGTTTCACAAAATCATCTGTTTTTGTGGTACGAATTGCGAACGTATTCCACTGTTTCTAACTGTCTATTTGTGCATCTTGTTATGAAAAACTATAGCTGAACTTGTCACCAAACAAGCCCTTTTCCCTGGGGATTCTGAACTGCAACAACTGCTTCACATTTTCAGGTTTAATTCGATTAATTATTCCCCACTTCACTTCTTTTTTATTTGTAGGTTACACTAAGTTCTAGTGTTAATTATATATGTACTTGTGTTGATTAGATTATTAGGTACTCCAAATGAAGATGTGTGGCCTGGATTGGGCAAATTGCCGAACTGGCATGAGTATCCTCAATGGAGCCCTCAGCCACTTTCATCAGCTGTTCTAAACTGGATGAGAAAGGGCTGAACCTCTTAGCTGTAAGTCCAAGAATTTCATTTCACTTTTTTCAGTCACAAACAACATCGGGAAATGTTGTTTGAGAACTTCATTCCATTTTACGCAGGAAATGCTGCATTATGAACCGTCGAAAAGGATTTCAGCAAAGAAAGCAATGGAGCATCCATATTTCGATGATCTTGACAAGTCTGACCTTTGAAACAACTCTTGACTTCACCAAAATGGTTTGATGATATGCTCCCAGTGGTCTTAGTTTGCTTTCCTCGAGCATGTTTGGAATTGTTAATGATGTTTGCTAATTCCTCCAACTCTTAATGCTTAAAGCTAGTACAAATTATGTACTCTAAGAGCAGCATCACAATGCTTTAGTGGTGCTGCTCCGTTTCTGAATTCTGACATGTGATATGTGTTGCTTTGTCTGGTTAGTTGCATCCTATCTACTACCATATTAATAGAACTGTTTTTTCGGTTGCCTCAGAGCAGCTTGGTTTCTGTACCTGCCAATCAAAAAGAAAGAAATGGTCGAATCCAGAAATTTGATATACATGATAGATGTGGTGGTTGGCAACCTTCTGGATTCGTTCAATGTTTCTTCTCCTGTCTTTCTTCAAAATACATCTTTTGCTTTTTGAATTGTCGCTATTTCACAAGAAAAAGACGTAATCACCCCCCCCCCCCCCCCACCCCACCCCACCCCACTTTAAGATACATTTTACAATAATGATATTTTTTTGTGAAATAGTAACAATTCAAAGAGCAAAAGATATATTTTGAGAACACGAGTGACAAGAAATTTATCAATATGATAGTTCAGTGATTATCATCAAGTTGGTTCTTAGGATATTTTTATTCCTGCGAGTGTAATGCTTTCTTTGATAAATCTGATTTTATCTTTAATATATTTTCTGTTAAGAACGTAACAAAGATTCAAAATTCTATGAAAATATGCTAAAATTATAAAATCTGTTTTAAAGTTGCAAATACATCTTAATGTTTCAAATAATGGTATACTAAACGCAGGAGCTTCTAAAAATATGTAATGACTTTCTAAAGTGCCCCATCAACAAACATACCATTTTGTCTCTTTCATCCGTCTCATTCATATTTCACCCTCAAACATTTCCTTTTCACTCTTTTCTTTCATTTACTTCAAATTCAAATCAAGAATCAAGCTTAGAATTGTGCACAAAACATGAAAGATAGTTATGTCCACACATATTTTATGGTATGTTAAATTTTAGTAATTTTTACATTCATATCCTTGTCCGTATAAGAATGTAAGTGCTCTGCACTCTGTTTTCAGTTTCAAAAGAATAGGCACACCAGACCTAGAATGTGTAGTACTCCTGTTACAGCCACAGGAAATGATATGCTGACGGCCGATGGGTAAAATGTTCATCCTCCAGAGTCCAGCATGATGAGAATTCATCTTCTGGGCATGGTAGTTAGTATTCTGATCCGTATCGTAGTATCTTACGATCCTACGATACGCGAAGAGGTAAACGATACAGGATCCCATAGTATCCTTTTTATATGCAGGATCTCCATGGAATCTTTAGGATCCCGATCTGTATTGTAGGATCCTTCGATCCTACGATCCTATGGCGATCATACATTTTTTTTAAAATCCATCATAAATTGTCAATTCAATAATTTTTCTTACATACAATTTTCATATTTATGTCTCTAGTTTAGTGAGTTTCACTTTTATCCAACAACTAGACTATAGTTCAAATCTTGTCAGAATATTATATGTAATTTATCTAATTTTAAGCCTTTTGGCTTATATTTTGCATATTTAATGTGTTTTTGCTTATGTTACATACACAAGTTATACATTAATTGATTACAAATTTACAACACAACTATTAGTACAACTATAGTTTGAAAGTACTACGTTATAATTTATTATTTTATTCTAATATTGCAATTATGATATATACAACAATATGAGCTTGTATGATCAATTTTATCCGTTTTTGGTGGGTCTTACGATTCTACGATACGATCCTGCATGGGATCCCGATCCTACTCCCCAAAACGATCCTGTGTAGTATCCCGATACTGACTACCTTGCTCCTGGGCATCCCTTCCTCCCTCCAGAAAGTGGTCTGTATAGCTTGGAAAATACCCATCACGATCGTTCCACCATAGCCACTGCACTCAGGGCATTCCTCAACAGTCCACACCCACTGGAAAACTCTTACAGCTTATGGTTCTGACGGTACAATTACAATTATCAGAGATCATCACTCCAGAAACTATTTCAAGGAAGTCAATAAGGTGATCAAGCAACAGACAAGGCAAGTTATCAAGACAGCAATAGAGCATAGGAATCTTCTGCGGCCCCTTGTTAGCTTCAGTTCCCCGAAGCATGGAGCCATGACAGGACCTTGGAGGACATAATGGCAGACTTGGCAGTTTTCACCTTGTAAACAATAACATCAGTGTATATTGGACTAACAGGTCCTACTAAGACATGTTAATGACAAGGATAAATGATAGGTTTATTTCAGAATTTATGTACTTGTATTAAGAGATTATCTGTTATCTGATAATCAGCAACAAAATTCAAACCATGTGCCATGGGAGACTTAGTAAATATCCCAATCAATATGAGGCTAAAACTACAATTGTTGTGGCAATATCTGCAGAAAAAGAAACTTACAGTTAAAGTAATGTAATCTTGGTACGTGATACACTGAAATTTAAATGATTAGAGCACTTCATTTCCCCTTCGCTGACATTCTCTTGCGTATCTCAAAAGCTGTGTTGAATATCCCAAGTGTTGGCTGGTTGCACACAAAGCACTTCTTATTTTTCGCATGATGCTGTCAAACAAAAGGAAAGGTAGCAAACAATAAGTTTTTAAATCAAGGAAGCAACTGTTTACATTTACTATTAATGAAGGAAGAAAAAGCAAGCAGCATCCAGTTAACAAGGCTGATATGACATTTAAAAGTTCAATGCTTTACAAAGATTCTTAGGAACTTTAATGTCTTTTCCTAACTTTGGAGAAAATTTTTCCCATCAACGCTAATAACTTTCCCCTTCTCAAATGCAGAAAGAATTCCCGCATCTGAGTAATTCCATACATGCTATCCCAAACAATATTCCATAACCAGACCCTAATTCTAATATAAGAAACTTTAGTGCCTTCTGAAAAAATCTTTGAAGTAAGCATAGACCAATTTGATACACATTTGATGGTATGGTGATCAAGTACTTGGATAATTAATTATAGAAAATATGACCAATAACTTTTACCTTTAATGCACAATGCGCACGGAAATAGTGCTTGCATTTGGTCACCACGGGTTCCTCAAAAGGTTGCCTACAAATGAAACAAGCAAATGGCAACGAATCATCTCCCTCTTCATCACTCTTATCTGCACTATCCTCATCCTCATTGTCAAGTCCCATAGCTAAATTCCTTTTTCTCGCCTTCTCCGCTTCATCCCATTCCTTCTCTATATGCCATCCTGATTTATAATCCCCGCGGTCATGCATAAACTTACATGCATCCCCATATCCACAATAACCTGTCTCCTTTTAATCCTTGCAAATATCTATCTGGCTGATAATCAAATCTCGCAGAGACTCTAATGTGGGCAGACGCCCTGAGAGGTCCATGTGATCCACCAGCTTTCTCACCAGAAACTGTATGCTCCCTCCGAAATCCAGCCTCATAGCCAGTGTAACCATGGACTCCCTTGTATAGTTTTTCATCACTTGATATGTTTCCTTTCAAGGATTCTCTGCTCGCTTGAGAACTCTCTCTCTCTGATTGCTCGAGCATCTTTTGAGAACTCAGTGTCAGTCTCCAATGTGGCTGTTGCTTTACTATCATTATGTACCTGAATTTCCTTTGAAGACTCAAACTGGAAAAGGGGGGGTTTTTGATACTTCCTCCGTTTCAGTGTTGAGTTGGCGCTTGGAGGATCCAGTTGAGAAGTGCAGCTTATTGTCAGCAGCTGCTAGCTTTTTCTGACTATAAATTACTGTGCTCTCATCCTTGGAATCTTCATCGCCATTATCTTCAAAAGCAGGGCGTTTTCTAATGTTTTTATTCTTAGATGGCTTCTTGAAGAAATTGCAAACTGCAAGATGCAATGACGCACACTAGTCATCTGCTAAGTCGCATTATATAGCGAATGAAACAACAATCCAACAAAATCTATAGACAAAACTAAGCAATGGATAAAAAGACACCCTCAAAAAATCCACAATATGTATGCAACACCCCTCATAATTATAAAACTGAAAATGTGTAAATTATCGGTAGAACCAATCCCTCAAAATTCTCTTACACTCGAGTTAAAGTAGAGGTGGGGGGGGGGGGGGGGGGGGGGGGGGGGGGGGGGTGGGGAAAAAAAAAAACTTGAAAGATATTTCAATTATAAAACAATCCAAAAATCAGGCATGTAAATTAGAATGAAAACCCAAAACGAGGAAAAACGAGGGTAATGGCTATGCCAAATAATATATATAAAAATAAAATAAATCTGATAAACTCCTGCAACAATCTAAAAAAAAAAAAAAAAACATAATTTGATGCATAAATGGGTACCCTGAAAAAAAAAAAAAAAAAAAAAGAGAAGGGCAAAACCCAAACCTTGTTGCTGCTGCTGCTGTTCTTCTTGTTGTTGGTGAGCCTCATCTGAGTCAGACATTGAAAATATTTAGCCAGAAAGTCGATGTACCCTGCAGCAGTGACATCAAAACAGATTTAGAAACAGATCCCCAATACTATTTCCAAGTTTAGATTGGAAAATGTCCTCCATCCAATTCATGCAAGAAAGAAAAAAGAGAAAAATAGAAACGAATTTAGAAAAAAGAGAAAAATAGAAACGAATTTAATCCAGTTTTAAAGATCTTAAGGATTAACAAAAATAAGGGAGAAAGAGTATTTGATAATCCAGCTTGGTTCTAAATATCCTATTGTACCAAACGAACAGTTACAGAACCATAATGTCACAACCACAACCATAAAAAGTGTATATTTTTGGACAAGAGAAGCTTTCTTCTGTTCACTTAGAAATCCCTAGAGAAACAAAAAAATCAATGAACCAGCTCAAAATCATATTGCTAACAAAGACCAAGTGTGACACCCCTGTTTGGTCTATCATGCTTTATGCTTTAAAGTTTCTAGAATCGCAGCATTTATCTAAAACAGGAAAATCTTTCTTATTGTAAAGCTTCAACAACAATGTATTTTCAGGAGGATAAACCTCAATACACTTCCCAACACAATCTCAAAATATTCTAAACACGTCAAAAGATTCTGAACAACCATAGTTTCCAAAGTTCTCCTTAACTAATCAGCTAACAATTTTCATAAACTAAAGCCCACAAAACAGTACCCTCAAAACTCATTCATTTTACATTGATAAAGTTTACATAATTAATTCGGCGAACAAAACTTGGGCTCCCAAAGCAGCCGACCCACATATTTGATCAAATTCAAGTGAGTTCTCATTTTTCCGAAGTTACTCACTTTTCAAAACAAATTACATGATTTCATAAATGCATACACAATTCCTGAGTTTCTAAACACTTACATGAGCTCAATGACATTTTAAGAATCTTTCAAACAATTACATTTTCAAAAAAGAGTGTGTTCCCTTCTCTTTTCATAAACCTCAAAAGCTGGATCATATAATTTTCAATTTAGTCAGATTCCAATGGTTCAAAACACGTCAAGAACTCTTGAAGATTATAAACACAAAAAGAACAGCTGAAACGTTTAGGACCAATTTCAAGAACCAAAAACAATATATTCAATAAAGATTTTTTAAAAAAAATGGTGAAGCCTCTTTCTACCCAAACTTCAATTCCAAAAAGCCCCTTTCCAATCAAAACAAGATTTTCAACAATTGAAAGCCCATTACTAGAGTAAAGTTGTAGCACCTTAATGCCAATGTAAACCGGAGGGGAATGAGGGATTTCACCAAGGAAGAAACAGAGGAGATGGGTTTTCAGTTGACAGAAGAATCGAGAGAGAGAGAGAGAGAGAGAGAGGGGGTGAGTTTTGTGGAATTTCTTCTTGCACAGTTGTCGATGGGTTTCAGAATTTGGATTGGTGGGTGTAGTTTCGGTGATGGAAAAATGGGTTTTTTGGGCATGTTATGCACATGATCCGTTTTACTCTTAACAAGAATAGTTTCCAGTATCGCAATAAATATTGTAGGATTGTACAATACTATGATCCTAAATCACCAAATCCATCCTACTTCCAATCATATCTGATGCTATAAAAATTTGCTAAAATAACTCAAATAAAAGTAGTTTTTATAATTTATTTGTAATTTTACACCTACATATTTCGTGTAGGATTTTATGATACTATAATCTGATACTATCCATATCGATCATGCACCAAAATCGATACCACGTAAGATCGCGATTTTGCAAACTATGTTCACATGACACTTTTTAAAATTTTTAGTATTAAAAAGACAAAAATATCCTTAACTATATTTTGGAGAAAAACTACCCACGTAAATTATCCCGCCTACACCTAACAGGATTTTTTTTTTTGAGGAAAGGTAAATGATTTTATTCCCCGAAAATAACGGGTCGGACCCGTGAGATCAACAATACATCAATTGTGTAATACATCAAAATAGGGGCATACCCCTAATGAAACAGATATAGCCATATCCTAATATATTCTAACCTGCCACTGGTAGAATACAAAGGAAACAGAGTAACAAACTAATAATAATCCCTAGCAATTTACAACTTTTGTACTCTAATTGCCACACATTAGAACACATTCAGTACAAATTGCCAATCTTCAATCCTGTTGCACAAAGCAGAAATGCAACGTAT
Organism: Leptodermis oblonga; assembly: GCA_016801395.1. Classification (NCBI taxonomy): domain Eukaryota; kingdom Viridiplantae; phylum Streptophyta; class Magnoliopsida; order Gentianales; family Rubiaceae; genus Leptodermis; species Leptodermis oblonga. Next base: position 41,659,852 of record CM028758.1, on the reverse strand, counting down.
GCAGAATCCACACATACTATGGAGAGAATGTCTATGTTCCAAGCGTAAGAAACAGCATGGTACAACAGCCCACAAAGCATTCAATAAACCCCAAGTATTTAGCAATAAATACCAAGGACATCACACTCCACCAATGCAGTCCAAGAAGCCCCTCATTCAGCAAGTAATCAACAGTATCCATCCAAGATCACTCCGTAGCAACAATGATCTCCAAATATTTACATCCAACCGCCAACTTTCACGGCCAGACATAAATATCCAGAAGTGGTCTGAACCACCTTCCCCTTTATAAGCCAAAGGGCAGCTTTCCAGACACGGCCTAAGCCAACCTCTGAAATGGCATTGGGGCATTTACCGTATACCCCGACGTGATGGTATGTACCACTTCCCCTTTATAAGCCAAAGGGCAGCTCTCCAGACATTGCCTAGGCCAACCTCTGAAATGGTATTGGGGCATTTACCGTATACCCCGACGTGATGGTCTGTACCACCTTCCCCTTTATAAGCCAAAGGGCAGCTCTCTAGACACGGCCTAAGCCAATCTCTGAAGTGGTGTAGAGCATTTACCGTATGCACCAACGTAGTGGTCTGTACCACCTTCCCCGTTATTAGCTACCGGGCAGCTTTCAACGGAATTGATGAGCCTTTACCAACCACTGGTATAGTCGGGCTAGGTAGTTGCTTAACCGCCAACCACTGCGTTGACTAACCACCCTCCACGAGGGGGTATAAGTCATTCATGATCCTCCAAGTATTGGTCTGGACAATAGCAACCACAGAACCAGAAGTCGTGGTAGTAGAGTCAAAGATCAACCTGTTCCTGCATATCCAAACATGGTAAACAGTGAGAGCAAAAGCAGTCATAGATGCTATATACCGCTTCCTATCCCTTTTTCCCTCCCTACTAATCCACTTGATGGTGCTATGGATCGTGCTCATCCTTATCGGAATATTGAGCCACTGTCTAATCTGAGACCAAACAAGGTTAGTGAAATCACAGGAGAAAAATAAATGATGAATGCTCTCTCTCTCCTTACCACAAAATGCACACTCTTCTTCAATATCCAAAAAAGATAATTTATCCTTAGTAGACAGTCTACCCTTAAAACATAGCCACAAAATAATCGAACACTTAGGTGGAATGTAACTTTTCCAAATTGCCCCCGACAAAATGTAGGATTACCTTTAGGCCTCAACAAATCATAAACCTGTTTAGTCAAGGACTTACCCGAACCAGACCACTGGGTTAAGGTATTGATGCATGCATATTTACCACCCAATTTTTGCACAAGTAAATCTCTAATACTAGCTAGGTTTTTAAAAAATGGAGAATCATTTTTATGGGGTACCCAATCCCAAACTGAAGTCCCTTGTAAATACACCTCATGAACCCACTTAACCCACAGACTCTGTCTTTCCAAGTGAATGTCCCACAGATTTTTGAAAATGAGAGCTTTGTTCCAAAAGGATGGATTCCGTAATCCCAACCCCCCTTCATCTTGTGGCATACAAACCCTCTCCCAAGCTACCAAGGACCTCCCCCCATCCCAAAAGAATTTTTTGCAAAATCCATTCAGTTTGTCAATGATAGACGCAGGTAACGGGATGCTCTATAGCCAAAAACACTCAACTCCTTGAATAACGGATCTAATTAGCTCAAGCCTACCTGCATATGACAAAGTCACAGTTTTCCAGGCACTAAGCATGTTAGAAACCTTATTCAAAAGAGCATCATAGTGAAAACCAAGTATCTAACCGGGAGAGTACCCGTTGGAAAACCAACAATATCAAGACAGTTATGCAAAAGATTATCACTCATACCTGCCGTGAAGATCTGTGATTTCTCCGGGTTGATGGCTAATCCTGAGACGAATCTGAATTGGTCCAGAGTATCCTTAAGAATTGTCAGTGAAAGTTCATCTCCTCTAGAGAATAACAAGAGATCATCAGCAAAGGCCAGATGAGAAATAGATAGGCTGCCACACTTAGGATGAAAGTTGAAATCCTGAGCTGTATTTTTCTTCAATAGCCTCGAAAAGTACTCCATGACAATTGTGAATAAAGCAGGTGACATGGGATCCCCTTGTCTTAATCCCCTCATACCCTTGAAGTGCCCATGCAGGTTACCATTCACTGAGATGGAGAAGGAGGCAGTGGTGACGCACTGTTTAGTCCATTCTACAAACTTGGTAGGAAACCCTAGAGTAGCCAACAATTCGAACAAGAACTCCCACGAAACTGTATCATAGGCTTTCCTGATATCAATCTTCAACATACACCTTGGAGAGATACGTTTCCTTGTGTAGTTCCTAATCAGCTCCTGAGTAAGTAGAAAATCATCTGCCATGTTCCTCTCCCCCACAAAGGCTGCCTGAGCCTTATCAATAATCCTTGGGAGAACACCCTTCAGTCTTTGGGCCAAAATCTTGGTAATGACTTTATACACAGTGTTGCAGCAAGAGATTGGTCTATAGTCCGAGACTTTTTGTGCATGGTCCTTCTTTGGGATGAGAGCTACCACCGTGTGGTTGAGTTGCTTCAAAAGACTCCCATTCTCAAAAAATTCCATAATCACAGTTGGGGTAGGCGGCATTTCCACATAAATACCGCCATAGGACACCAGCATTTTACAAAAACGCTGCCAGCTCCTGACAGCATTTTACAAAAATGCTGGTGTCCCCCTGGCAACATTTTTGTAAAATGCTGCCACAGGACACCAGCACTTTACGAGCTGGCAGCATTTTTGCAAAGTGCTGTTGTTTTTTTTATTCGAAATTGTTATTTGCAGGCACATTTTTACTATTTATAGGTATATTTTCCTGTGAAAAGTCTAAAATACCCTTGGATATTTAAAAATAACATTTCCTGCAAGCTTCTCCCTCAAGCTACTCTCGTGTAGCTGTTCTGTTTGAAGGAAAAAAGAAGCAAAAAAAATCGACCAAAACGAATAAAAATTCATACAAATCAAAATTCCGCCCATACTGTGAGGGATTTGATCAAAATCCCGCCCATCATTTGGTCAAAATCCCAACCAAATCCCCCCCTCCGGCTGGGATTTGATCAAAATCCCACCCAAATGGTGGGCGGGATTTTTTATCAAAATTTTGACAAAATCCTGCCCAGTTTGGGCTGGATTTTGATCAACCGCTCAACTCATTTACATTGAGATGTGCCTACCAATAACAATTTCGTTTGATCAACATTATTTATACGTAAAGGGTAAAATAGACTATTTACAGAAAAATGTGCTTGTCAATAGTAAAAAAGTGCCTGCAAATAGTATGCCCCTTTTTTTTTCCTTCAATTTTTTGTAAAATGAAGGGTACTTAAGTATTTTCACTGCAAAAATTTTAAAATTATTCTTGTAAATAGTAACATGTTCCTGTGAATAACAATTACCTTCTTTTTTTTTTTTGTTACTGAATTTAATTATAATTTTGGTTTAATAACTTTTGTGTCCCTCAACTTGATGCATTGATTTTAATTGGTCCTTCATGTTGAAAAAGTCTCTATAGTGCCTAAAGTTGATATAAATGTTTTAAATGGTCATTTTTCTAGAAAATTGTTATTTGTGGGGACAAGATTACTAAATGCAGGACCAAGTATTGAAAAGACTAAAATACCCATGCTACCATTGGAAAAATCTTAAACCTTCACTTTCTCTTTCGTGCGACTACCAAAATTAAAAATAGAAGACAACGAACTGAAAATGAATGAAAACGGATTGAAAACTGACGAAAACGCACTGATCGAAAACTAATTGAAAACCATGAACGATCGAAAATTGCAGAACCTTCAGTTTCAGCAATTTCCGGTTAAGGAGGAAACCTCTGTAAAAGAAAAAATAATAATAAAAGAAAAAGAGGACACTCAAGTCCGTTTTCGTCCGTTTTTTAAGTTCGTTTTTGTCTGTTTTCAATTCCAATGGTCATACGAAGGAAAAGATTTAAGATTTCTCCAAAGGTAGCATGAGCATTCTAGTTTTTTCATTACTTAAAATTTTAAAATGTTCTGCATTTAGTAATCTTATCCCTGCAAATAACAATTTTCTAAAAATAGACCATTTTTATATTAACTTTAGTGATAAAATTAAAAAAAAATTCAACATAAGACCAATTAAAACTAATTCATCATGTGAGGCACCACAGAGTTATTAAACCTATCATTTTCTACATACATATTTTTATCACTCTGTAGCCCAAAATGAAATGAGAGCAAAACTGGTCTTTGTCTCCCATATTTCTCAGCCGAAACTACACCCACCTTTCATCTCCTTTCCTCGGATTTTTTTTCCCCAATAAGCAAATTGGCGCAGAAAATTACCAAAATAAAACAGAATTTTTTTTTATTCCTATTCTATAGAAAACGAGACTGCCAAATTCGTTTTCATATGAAAACGAATTTGGCAGTCTCATTTTCGGGAAAATGGTGGCCGGGAAAAGGAAAAAAAAAAAAAAAAGGAATTAATGAGAAAACGAATCTCCGCGATTCGTTTTCTTAAATGGATTTTAACAGCGTAGGAAACGAATTCAACGAATTCGGTTTTCATAGAAAATGAATTCTGGAGTTGAAAAAAAAAAGAGACAAAAGCAGTAAATATTTAAATAGAAAAACCGCACAGTAGAAATGGAAACTTGCGAACGAGAAGACCGAAACTTGGTGGCCGAATAGAGGAACCTCGCTTCCAACCCACCGACCGGCGCCACCCAGCCTCTCCTGCCGAAACCGCGGCAAGGCCCCTCAGCCGCCGCCCTCGCAGCCCCGCAGCCCTGACAGGAGGTTGCCCGTGAAAGCCAAATTGGGGCCGACGAAACCCTAGATTTTGGGGCATTCTTGAAGGAGACCCAATTTCCGGTAGCAGCAACTCAATTAGCAACGGGTCCACTTCGATTTTGCTCGGAATTAGCTTGAGGTTTGTCCTAGGTTTATGAAGTTGTGAATAATTTTGGTGTTATTGGTAAATTGGACCCAAATGAGCATGTTTTAATTTTGAGACGTATAATTTGGGGATTCCTTCAATTAATTCTGCTTGTGTGTAGTGTATTTGCCAGTTGGAAAAATGAGAATAGCATGATAGAGTAGCTAAAGACCCATGGGTGAATTGTTTTGCCAAAAATGGTCAAAGTGTTTTGTAGTTGGTTGATGAGGTAGATGTTGGAAAAAATTCTCCATGTGTTCCTTGTTAGCTTTTGAACAATTTGGTTGGGTTTGTGTAGCAAATTTGAGATAAGGATTCCGGAGTAGAGATGTATTGCGTATTTTTTACACAATTGAAAATCGAAAATGTGAATCCATCGGCTTGAAACATAGTTTCAAATAGCCCTCATGTTTTGAGGTTGGAGTTGTAAATGTTATGCGAAATGCGGAGAGTCTTGTTAAATATGGTGTTACTTGTGGTGAAAATGAGTAGTGTTGAATATTTTTTTAGGGAATATAAGCACTAGTGTTTCTTGTAACTTCGCTCAATATGCCATTGGTATTGTGTTGTTCTTTGTAGTTTGTTGATAAAAATACTCCATGTGTTTCTTGTTTGGCTTTCAACAAGTTGGTTGGGTATGTTCATGAAATTTGATATGTGGATAGTTCGTTGGAATGATGTATTGCGTATTTTGTACACAATTGAAAAGCGAAAATGTGAAGCCATCGGCTTGGAACATAGTTTGAAATAGCCCTCATGTTTTGAGGTTGGAGTTATAAATGTTATGCTAAATGCGGAGAGCCTTGTTAAATATGGTGTTACTTGTGGCGAAAATGCATCAAGTTGAATTTTTTTGGTGGAATATAAGCACTAGTGTTTCTTGTACCCTCACTCACTATTTTTTTCGTATTGTGTTGTTCTTTGTAGTTTGGGGTTGAGGTATTTGTTGATAAAAATGCTCCTTGTGTTCCTTGTTTGGCTTTCAACAAGTTGATTGTGTATATTCATCAAATTTGATATGTGGATAGTTCGTTGGAATGATGTATTGCGTATTTTGTACACAATCGAAAAGTGAAAATGTGAAGCCTTCGGCTTGGAACATAGTTTGAAATAGTCCTCATGTTTTGAGGTTGGAGTTGTAAATGTTATGCTAAATGCAGAGAGCCTTGTTAAATATGGTGTTACTTGTGGCGAAAATGCGTAGAGTTGAATTTTTTTTATGGAATATAAGTACTAGTGTTTCTTGTACCCTAGCTCACTATTTTTTTTCATTTTGTGTTGTTCTTTGTAATTTGGGGTTGAGGTATTTGTTGATAAAAATGCTCTTTGTGTTCCTTGTTTGGCTTTCAACAAGTTGGTTGGGTATGTTCATCAAATTTGATATGTGGATAGTTCGTCGGAATGATGTATTGCGTATTTTGTACACAATCGAAAAGCGAAAATGTGAATCCATCGGCTTGGAACATAGTTTGAAATAGCTCTGATGTTTTGAGGTTGGAATTGTAAATGTTATGCTAAATGCGGAGAGCCTTGTTAAATATGGTGTTACTTGTGGCGAAAATGTTTAGAGTTGAATATTTTTTTAGGGAATATAAGCACTATTGTTTCTTGTACCCTCGCTCACTATTTTTTTCGTATTGTGTTGTTCTTTGTAGTATGGGGTGGAGGTGTTTGTTGATAAAAATGCTCCTTGTGTTCCTTGTTTGGCCTTCAACAAGTTGGTTGGGTATGTTCATCAAATTTGATATGTGGATAGTTCGTCGGAATGATGTATTGCGTATTTTGTATACAATCGAAAATGTGAATCCATCGGCTTGGAAACTAGTTATGCATGTAGAGACCGCACAACATGCAGGAAAAATAAATAATAAGGAGGGAATGCTTAGTGTGCGAAAATAAGCCTGCCATACTTTTTAGTTGATAAATAGTTGTGTGTGACTGTAATATCGTGTCTGCGCAGTCTCCTTGGAATTTGTAGTTGCTTTAAAAGAATTCTGTAATTAAGGTGTGCATACTTTAAGTGGTTGTGTCATGAGCAATGAGTCAACTGTCAGTGGGCGGGGCATCTAGTGCGCGTCAACTTCGGAAGTTCACTGCAATAATGAGGACAATTAGATCGGTCGACGAGACTGCATACAAATGGTTGGTTGACATCCCATTCAATCAGTGGACTCTTTGTCATGATGGCGGATACCGGTACGGGATAATGACAACCAATAACAGTGAGTCGTTCAATGGTGTACTGTTGGAGGTTAGGCAACTACCGGTAACCGCTTGTGTGCGGTTTATTTTCTTCCGCCTAGTTAAGTATTTTGATAGGTATCTTCAAGAGGCCCTTACCTATGTGAAAGAGAATGATCTTTGGCCTAAAAAGGTTACAGAGAAGTACTTGACGAATCAGCGCAGGTCAAAGTATCATCAAGTTACCTAATTTTATCGGGAAGACTTATACCAAGTTCGCACTCGTGTTCGCCCTGATGGACGAGGTAACAATTCACAGACAGTTAACATACGTGAAAAAAGCTGCAGTTGTGGTAAAATACAGATATACAAGATTTTATGTTCCCATATAATCAAACTGTGTGAGAATTTGAAAAGAGATGACTTGGATTTGGTTTTGGACGTTTATTCTTCGAAGACAATGGTTGAAACGTATTCAAGTCATTTCTTCCCTATAATGCATGAAGATTATTGGCCTGATTCGCCGTTTCTGTTATCTCCAAATCCAGCAAGGGTAACTGATCGTAGAGGAAGACCCCGCAGAAAGAGATTTACAAATGCTATGGACAGTCAGCCAATGAAACAGTGCCGGGCCTGTCACCAACACGGCACAGTAAGAAAAAATGTCCACCGCTTGCGCAACTGCCCGAGAGGGCCAGCACACACTTGATGTATTTTTTGCCCCAAAAGTGAATATTCATGTAAAAAAATCCCTTACCTCTCCTCACTTGGTAAATCCGCACGAAGAAGAAACCCATGAAAATCCATTATTCAATTGGTTTATCTCTTCCAATTGCGTGAATCATAAATCAGCATACCGGAAAATGCTCATCCTAACTCACTCACGAGCATCATCATCCCTCTTCCAATGTTAACTTCAACACACAAAATGCTTGAAACAACTAAAGGTGGAAAAAAGAATTAAGGAAGGGCTACCAGAAACATAGGAGATAAATTCAGGGGTCTTAGAAACTGAAAGGAGGTGGGTTCCTTCATGCGCAGGATTTGGTCTCTGAAAGAGGTGGGTTCCTTCATCTTTTGTCATTAACTTGTAGAAAATCTGGAATTTAAAATACTAAACTATGTTTTGATTTCCAATTTACCAATAGAATCTGCATGCTTTTATCAATTGCATATGTGGTCAGTGCTTTGGGAAGTTAAAGGTCCGTATGGTATGCCTTTTGAAAGGTGTTTTGAAAGGTGTTTTGAATTTTAAAATTATTAAAAAATATTGGAAATATAAAAAGGTGATTGGGGAATGTAAAAAGGTGTTTGGAAAATGTAAAAAATTCTATTGAAATTGATGAGAAATTATTATAAAATGAAAGTGAGAGTGAAATGAGATGGAAAAAAATGTTGCCATACAGGGCCTTATGGTTGGAAAACTAAGCCTAGAAATTTATTAGTGTGAAGCCTTGCTTGTTCTAAGAGTGTACTGGTTTGGGAACTTAAATTCATGAAAGCTATCGTTGTAGTAGGTTGGAGATGGTTATATACTGCTTGCCTTGTGTTGTTGCTGAGATTCCGATTGAATTACGATCATTTAGAATGATTAAAACTTGAAGATTGAGAGGAATAGAGAAAATGCCCTTCTTCTACAAAGTTATCTCTTTTGGTACTAAATGTGTTTATAATTCACTTTTGTGTTGGAAATTTGTATGATGTATTGGGTTTTAATTGTTGGAACTTTATGATGTGTGAACATGTTTAATTTAAACACTATTCTACAAAGACTGGTAAGAATGATAAGGTGTTGAATCTGAAATTTCTGAGAACAAGCATGATTATGGGAAATTAACTTAATTGTTGTGAGTTCTTGTTTTATAAGGAGTAGAGCTGATGTTGTTGTGTTTGGTAGCGTAAGAAATATGATTTGTTGTGAAGAGATACATTAAATCAATCCAAAGACATTATTAAGTCTAAGATTGAAGTTAAAAGTTCTGATCTAGAAAAACAGAACAAAACACTCAAAGTCCTGCACTTAAGCTCTCAAAAGTCTCTGAATACATCTAAAATTAATGGATAAATCACAGAATATTTTGGTTCTCATGTATAATAATACATCGAGTTTTCAAAACTTGTAGACTTGTATTTCTTGAGTAAATTTTTTATTAAAGTGAGCTGCCACAGTGATTTTGAGACCTGGACAGCACTATGTTACGAATTTGCTTTAAAATGACTATCTCATCATAAAATTCTGGAATTTAAAGTTTGATTCCAGGACTACTTTTGTATCTTTTTCCAAATTTTAGCTTGAATGGACCATTTTTTCTCAAGGCATGACTTTTGCAAGTTAGGAGAAGCCTTATGCATTAATTCTACAACAGTCAACTTTTATCCTTTGTATCTTGAGACTAGATAACTCTAAATTTTATGTCCTTCATAAAACTAAAGTGTATGATGTATATTATAACACGTTTAAGTTGCTCCATTTTTAGGAGTTCTTAATATTAATTTTTTCTATTAAGAGTTTTACTGCTTACTTTTGGTTGTTTAGGAATGTTTTGCAAATTTTCCACTTTGACATTTGCTTAACCTTATTGCAGTTACTTTGAAAAGGTTCTATTTACTCTCATAGGGTTGATTGGGTTATTCTTTATACTCACCCATAACCTTCATTTATATTGCAGTTTGTGTTTGCAATTATTTGGGATTGTAATATATGTTTTAGTTATTTCTTGATCCACCTGCTACATGCTCTTGATTGTATATTGCTTTAATGCATGTATAGGCTAATCACTCACTCGGTAGGTTAGCTTAAATGGTTAGACCTCACTGGGCAAGGGCTCACTTAGTCAGTTAATTGTGTTAGCAATTCTGATGTTATGACTGACTTATAATATGTTGTGATGAATGACCACTTTAACTAATAAAATATCCTTTGTGATGTAACTTATTCTATCACAAAGGGATGAAATTATCAAGTATAATCTTACTATTTAATTAGATTTGGGGTTTTATAATGTGCAATGCTAGTGATAAGTCGGGGTTTAAAACACGTTATTTGGAGAAGCATTCACTTAGCTCTATGAACATTATACGATGGATGAATGAATTTTTACTCATATGGTCTCAAATTGATTTTCCTTTTCATTGTAGGTTAGGTTCCTCTTCCGCAAACTCGTGGATCTCTTCCGGTGGTGAATAGCAGCCATAGCACATTCACTACTTGTTTCTCATGTGGGAAGCAACAATGTTTAGATTTGGCTTCAATATATTGATGGGAAATGCACTATTCCCATAGAGGTTGTCAAGGTTCCTTTGGTCCTCATATGCTAGTACTGATTTTCCAAATATTAATGTTTATTTGTGGGAAGAGCACGTATTTTCCATGCTTGTGTGAACATCTTGATATTATGTTATCATATTTTTCTATTGCTCTTCTATGATGAATTTCTAAAGGCCAGTCACATACTTATATACTCTTAGATAACATAATATCAAATAGAAGTAATTCTCTTAGATCTTTTTAATGAGAAATCTGGACTGGTTCATGAAGCCTGTGTTAAGATGCTGACACCCAGCGACGATTTGTTTGACTGATTTTCATGATTTCAAATTGGTACAAAAGTTGTATCTTGGTTGTAACTTTGACTAGTTTCTCACACTGTTTTGGGGAATCTTTGCAGTAAATGCCACGGCCTAGAGGTTATGATGCTGCAAGGTTTACTACTCCGTGAGTTAGAAGTATATCTTTAGAAGTACAGAGAAGATCTCATGGACTTCTGCTGTTCGCACCAGCCTTCTCCTCTTCCTCCATAAGCATTTCTCACCTACTACTACCGCCGGCAAGTATTACGCATCCTTTGAAAACATGACCATTGTTGCTAGCTGCAGCACCACTAGCAACAACCCTTCACCACCGTCTCCATGTCCAGTTGATCCCAAACCTCGCAAATGATGTGTCTTTGAATTGCCTAGCTAGAATTCCGAGGCCCCTTTACCCCAGACTCTCACTTGTTTCAAAATCATGGCACTCCACCATGTCCGACTCTGCTCTCTTCACTGCCCGATCCCAGCTCCACACCACCCAATCCTCTATCTACCTCAGCCTCCGCATCGATTCTACCTTTCATTGGTATACTCTCCTCCCAAAATCAAACATCCCACATAAACCCTTCGTTATTCCCCTCCCACCCGCCCCCTTCCGGACTGTGGGTTCGGCATCCTCAGTAATCGGGCCAAAGATTTATGTAAATGGGGGTTCTGTGAATGAAATCCCGATGAATTGTATGTGGGTTTATGACTGCAGGTTTAACAGGTGGGAGCCCGGCCCGAGGATGCGTGTAGGGAGGGAGTTTGCAGCGGCTGGGATGGTGGGTGGGAGGATTTATGTCGTGGGTGGGTGCGTTGTGGATAACTAGTCTCGGTCGGTGAATTGGGCAGAAGCCTTTGACCCGATTACTGGGGAGTGAACCCCAGTACCGAGCCCCATTGAGGTGAGGGAGAAATGGATGCACGCTAATGTGGTGATTGGGAGAGGGTTTATGCAATGGCAGACGGGTGGGATCGTGTATGATACTGAGGCAGGGAAGTGGGGTAATGTTTCAAAAAGGCTTGATTTGGGATGGAGGGGACGAGCAGCTGTGGTGGGAGAAGTCTTGTATTGCTATGACTATTTAGGGAAAATTAGAGGGTATTATGTGGAGGAGGATGTTTGGAAGGAGTTGAAGGGTGTTGAGAAAGGATTGCCTAAATTCTTGTGTGGCGCAACGATGGTGAATTTTGATGGAAGGCTGTGTGTACTTTGGGAGGGAAAAGGAAGTGGGGAAGAGGTGGGGATAATGTGTGCGGATATTGAAGTCTGGAAGGATGGGGATGGTAAGTTGAGTGAAAGGATTTTGTGGTCTGATGTGATTCTTAAGGTTCCTAGTGGAGCTGCAAGTGTACATTGCGTAGCAGCCAATTTCTGAAGGTGATACTTAGGGCAGGGTATAGCCGTTGCCTCTTGTACTTAAATTGATGTTCGTTTTCTTGTGCTTGTATACTTGAATCATAGGTTAAAAATGTGAGTCTTGCATGCTTTTCGATTGCTTTTTATTCTTTTAGCATTTCAATTGAATGATGCTAGGATGGAAGTTCATATATCTGTCATGTGTATGCCTTTCTATGCAACCTTGATGATGTTTAATAGTTTTGTTGGATATATGACCATACAAGATGCTGAGTACTGTAATTACCTGAACCTGAAAATCACTTGTGCATGGAATTTCTGGCAACCATTGACCAATAAAGTGCTTTAGGGCCTGTTCGTTAGCCTGTTTTCAAAGGATAATCAACTGTAAGCTCATTTGTTAATTCTAGCAGATAGTGAAGCGATGAACCGAGGGTAGTCTTTTTCCTGTGTTATGACAACCATCTTCCCTAAAAAATGAATAGTCCTCTTGTGTGGTATGATTACTAGATTAACCATTTTCAGCTGTGTGACTTCTTTTTGGCTTTGGTTTGATGCTTAGATACTGAATCTGATTTCATCTGAGGAAATGTAAATTTGGAATTGATGCTATAAGTTCATTGCACGATGGAATCATTTAGACATTTCATCCGTCAATTTGGATTCTTTGAGATTTTCCATCTTTTTAGTTTGAAAGTTTTCTTGGAAGTGGATAGTTTATAATGCAATGCAATATTTTAGGTCAGAGAGTTTGTCCTTGTTGGAAAAACTATCTGGTACCAGTTGTTGGTGCAAAAGTGTAAATTAAACAACTGAACCATTGTAGTTATCACTTGAAACTCTCTGTACCACTAACTTTGTATCAGTCATGTATCATAATCTTAAAGCATGCTTGATTAAAAAGCATTATAAATTGGGACCAGATCCGGTGTACAAGAGTATCGGTGTGGGGTAAAATTGTTAGTTCTAATTTTTTTGCTCCATGTGAGAGGGCAGATGTGGTACACCAGTACACCAAATCTGGTGCTTTATAAATGAGCTTTAAAACACGCGTGTTTTAAGGTTGTGGTACAAAGTTGGTACAGAGTAAGTGGTACAAGGATTTGAACTACACCAACGATATTAATATATTGTGAAATGGAGATTACAAACTGTTCATTTTTCATTCATATGAAAAGGCTTCATGTCACGAGCCTGTTTGAGAAAACAGATATACTAATTCGAACTCATTCAATCAAATACATGGTGGCTCATAGAAATTTGGATTTGATTCATATTTCTAGTTTTGACACTTGGAAAACGTAATAAATACTATATCCTTTATGGAATCGTTATTTATTGAATAATAACCTATGATAGATTACTAATGCAATTGCATTAAACAATTGCATAGACCATTATTCAGTGATTGAATGGTTCCGTGAAGGGACTATAGTCTGACCCCTAATTATATACTAAAACAATATTTAAATTTTACACGCCCGCTCTAACCCTGAAATTTAAATATCATTTCTACAGTTTTTTTATGTCTTAATTTGTTCAATCATTCTTTGATTTTCTCCTTTGATGAACTTCTTTCAATGATTCAGACTCTCATTTAATGTCGAACCACTTACTATCTTTGATTGTCACATTATAAATCTATTTCAAATATTTTTGTGCAAGGTATGCACTTTTAGTCTAGACTTATTTCTTTATATGTGCTTTGTATCCAAAAATCACATTTTCTACAAGTTTATTCAAATTTAACTTTAGGAATAAAATCTAGAGCATGGACTGGACATGCTTTGTTACAATGTTTGTTGCAGATTTGACTTTTCTAGTAATTTTTTTTTTTTTAGAGGCATGTTATATGCAGTAACCAATTTACTAAACGCAGTAACATTCTCCTGTAAAAAGACAAAAATGCCCCTGATCAAAAATAAGAAAATTGGAAAATACTAAACGCAGTAACCGGCTGGAAAATACCGCCGACCGGCGGCGGTATTTTCCGGCGAAAATATCGCCGGATTCCGGCGGTATTTCGCCGGAAAATACCGCCGGCGATATTTTTCCGGATAAAATATCGCCGGATCCGGAAAAATATCGCCGGCGGTATTTTCCGGCGAAATACCGCCGGAATCCGGCGATATTTTCGCCGGAAAATACCACCGCCGGTCGGCGGTATTTCCCTAAGAAATACCGCCGTTTGCCGGCGGTATTTTGGCAAGAAATATCGCCGGCGATATTTCCGGCGAAAATACCGCCGGAGAACGGCGGTATTTCGTAGGGAAATACCGCCGGTGGTATTTCCCTACGGGAATACCGCCGTTCTCCGGCGGTATTTCTGGCCAAAATACCGCCGGCGACCGGCGGTATTTTGGCCGGAAATACCGCCGGAGAACGGCGGTATTCCGGCTATTTCGGACCGGGAGCTCTCCCGGTCCGAAATGTTTCAAAATCAGCAAAAAAACGTTCGGATAATCGCAGATCCGGGAAAAAAAATCCCCCATACTAGATTTTTTCCCCAAAAATTAACGTGAAACATTACATACATAAATTTAAAAAATAAATACATAAATTACGCACACTGCTATAAATTAAAAAAATAAATACAGTGTTACTTACAGTGTAATATGGATCGTACCCGGGTATACCGGCCATATTTGAATGAACGTGTCAGTGACCAAATGGAAAAAAAGTGTTTCTGCAGTTTAATGTAAATGTAAAACAACTAACTCTGAACGTTTTAGAAAACTTCTGATCTTCACCCTTACTTATAGGTGAAAATTGGTACTGTTCAAACGCGGTACTGTTCACGAGTTACTGTTCAAAGGCCACTGTTCATGAACAGTACCCCCGCACTTAAACAGTACATTTTGTTTTTTTTTATAAATTTTTTGTCTCCAGAGGCATTTTAGTCTTTTTACAGGAAAATGTTACTGCGTTTAGTAAAACCGTTACTGCGTTTAACAATTCCGTTTTTTTATTGTTAACTTGAATTGAATAGTCGACAAAAGAAGGAACTCAAGAGAGACGTCTCTGCTGCCGAAATCAGACAGGCCCTGTTCCAGATGGGAAAATAGAAGGCTCCCGCAGAGGATGGTATGCCGGCAGGATTCTACCAACATTACTGGGAGATCATCGGACAAACAGTCACAGATGCTTGTCAGGAATTCTTCACATATGGTGTCATGAATCCGAAATGGAATGCCACGATCATTACGCTTATTCCAAAGATTCAACAACCGAAAAAGCCGGCAGACTTTCGCCCTATTAATCTATGCAACGTCATCTACAAAATTGTGGCTAAGATACTGGCAAATAGGTTGAGAAGATCCATTCACAACCTTATTGGAGAAGAACAAGCGGCCTTTGTTCCCGGCAGATCACTAACAGAAAATCCTTAATTGCTCATGAGGTGATTGAACATATACGAAAGCGGAAAAGAGGAAAAGTATCATATGCAGCCATCAAGTTAGATATGAGCAAAGCTTACGATAGAGTATCATGGGATTTCCTGGAGCGGGCCATGGTTCAACTGGATTTTATGCCGAAATGGATATCATGGGTAATGCAATGTGTTACTACGGTGTCCTTTCGAGTCAGAGTGAATGGAGAATTGACGGACAGCTTTGCACCAGTCAGAGGTCCGAGGCAAGGCTGCCCACTTTCACCCTTCCTTTTCATTATGCCAGCATGCTCTCTCGGCAACATTAACCAGCTCGGAATTCCAAATAAATTGTCCCGGAATAGCGATTGGAAGAAAGGTGCCCAGAGTTTCACACCTAATGTTTGCAGATGACTCCATAATCTTCATGGAAACGAGCCAAGAAGGATTACACCAGCTGGGCGAAACTCTCAACACGTTTGCGAGACATGCAGGCCAAAGAATAAATTTTAGGAAATCTGCGATTCTTTTTAGCCCCAATACCCCACTGCATATGAAGCAATATATGGAATCCATGTTCAATACCACACAGGACCTTCTAAAAGGAAAATATCTGGGTCATGATCTTAATTTTTCTCAGCCAAAAACGAAGTTGTTTGCGGCGATGAAGAGTAAAATAGACTTTAAGATTGCGGGATGGAGAGTAAAGGAAACATCGGTGATTGGCAGAGTCACGCTCGCTAAACATGCTCTGGCGTCTATATCACAATACACTTTAGGGGCTTTTAAGGTGCCTCAAACGGTGTGTAATCAGATTGACAAAAAGCTAGCAAGATTAATATGGATGGGGGATGAACAGGGCTGTGGCATTCACTGGAAAGCTTGGAGAAAAATGGCAATTCCAGAAGCAATTGGCGTGCTGGGTTTGAGATCAACGGCACTCTTCAACCAAGCAATGCTGGCAAAACTGGCGTGGAAACTGGTAAGAGAACAAACATCCTTTTTCTCTAGGTTTTTTCTCTCAAAATATTGTGCCAGGATGGATTTTATGAACATCGTATCGAATCCTTCGGCATCGTGGGGATGGAAGGGAATCCTGTGGGGAAGAAATATGCTTAAGCCAAATGTAAAATGGTTGCCGGTCAAGGGAGATAGGATAGGTATTAGGGACGAATGGATCCCTGGTATGGTAAACCCGCCAACCAGATCGGCGAATGTCTCGACACAACTTTCCCTAAAAGTGTCTGATCTGATTGATTCCAATAGAAAATGGAGGCTACCTCTAATCAGAGTCCTCTATCCAAGGGATGCGCTCCAGGCAATCCGAACGATCTATATTTCACTGTCTCCGGATCACAAAGAGGATTACATGATCTAGAACCATACAAAAGACGGTAAATACTCTGTGAAATCGGGCTACTGGGCAGCGATGCAAATGCAACAAACTCAGCAGGCTTCCACTTCCGAATCAAGATATGGAGGCGCCCAAATTCTCACAGAGGAGACCTGGAAAAAACTCTGGAACCTGCAACTTCCAGAGAAAATTAAGTTCCTACTATGGAGATTGATCCAAAACGCGTGTCCTACCACTACTGCGCTACAAAGTAGAGGCGTTCTGATTTCCCCTACGTGCTGCCGCTGCGACAACGAGGTAGAATCAGTAGAACACATGATGCTGGAGTGTCCCTCATCCAAGAAAATTTGGCGCGCCTCAACCTTGGGCTTCAATTTTGACCGAGGCACCAAAGTAGGATTCACTGAGTGGTTTAAGACATGGCTGGAGACGGCACCTTCCGATGACCTAATCCAGCAATCTGGCTACAGTCTATGGGCAATTTGGATTGCAAGGAATGAAAAGTGCTGGGAGAACAGAGACTCAAGACACCCACGAAGTACTAAGAATGGCATCACAGTTACAAGCTATACAAGGAAAGCTCAATGACTCATCGGGGCTGACTAACCCAAATTCGGACCCGATCATGCTAGCTACTAGGATCCAACAACCTCAAGGAATACTCAACCACACCGTGGACGTTAAAGCTGGCGAAGTCAGGTCTGTCGAAACGACCGGGGTGCAAGACCAAACGGTGCAAATTCAGACGGATGCGGCGTTCCAAGGGCAACAAAGTTCTGCTAAGCTAGCATGGGTGGCGTCAGTGGCAAATAGCCAGGCTCTGGGCTCACACTCACTGTGCAAAATAGCCGCGTCAGCTACGCAAGCAGAAATGCTTGCTATCCTACATGCAATCAAATGGGCTCTCCAAGCAGGGTGGACGGATATACACATTTCCACGGACTGTCTCATAGCCGTTCAGACCATCTCCAACCAACTAAATCCGATGACATATGTCAAAGAAATTGCAGCAGATATAGTTACCTACTCCCAGTACTTATCGTATTGCTGCTTCTTATCAAAAGTAGATAGAAAGTATGTGTCTAAGGCCCATTTGATAGTTGGGTCTCACACTTGCTCTAGTTGTAATTTTGTTTCTCTAATTCCTTACTGATATGCACTTCTATGTGGTTTTCAAAAAAATAAAAAATAAAAGAAAAAAAGAATTGAATAGTCACAAAGACTTTATACTCTTCCTTCTCCATTTTAATGTTTTCAATATTGTTTTTTTTTTTTTTTGAGAAATTAACTTCCCCCTTATTATTATTATTATTACTTTTTTTCTTCTTCCTTTGGCTTATTTCCTTTATTTTATTTTATATTATCTTTTTCTTTACTGGTGTCAAAAAAGTGAAGGAAGAAATTTTTGCAAAGCAATGAATTTTGAAGAAATTTTTTGAAGGATGGAGAAGTCTCAATCTTTTGTGACTATTCAATTCAATGTAATAGTCAAATAGTTACTAGAAAAGTTGAATGTGTAGTAAGCGGCATATGCACCTAACAAGGGTAGGTTCAATTTGTGCAAAAGTTATGCTTTTTTAAAAAAAAATTATTTTTATAAGACATGAGATTTTTAGATACAAGGCATATACAGTATAAAGAAAGAAGGTGAGATTGGAGCTACAATCCATGCAATAAAGCTTTTAAGTGGAATTATATGTGACAATCAATGGTTGATAGATAGTTATTTGTTATTAGACGGAAATTTGAATCATCGAAGTTAATGAAAAATTAACAAAAGAGATTTGTAGTGTCATAGAAAAAAAATGAAAACTAATATTGAAGACATCGAGAAGATATGGAAATTTAAATAAATCATGGAAAACAATATTTAAAATTCAAGCAAATGTTGGAATGTGATAAATTTAAGTATTATTTTAAGAATATAATTAAAGTTTTAAAGAATGTTTTTAGATTTCCAAGAATGTAGTTTAGAAGTTTTATGTGCCAAATACAAACTTGTACGAAAGTCTGTGTATTGCTCTAATGATTCCAAATTAATATCTGAAAGTGATGGGTCAAGATTAAACGGACGGGTTGGGCGGGTATTAGATGGATATTAAATAAGTAATAAGTTAATGGGTAATGAGTACTCATTGCCCATTTAATTAATGGTTTTCATTTAAATAAATAGTACTATGAAGTATTTTTAAGACTAGGAGATGATATGGATAAAGGTTACAGAGCATTGTTACATAATATTAATGGGGAAAATTTCCCCTAATGTGTTTGATTAATTATGAATCACAAATTTATTTATTTAATGATTCAATGAAAATGTGCGTGGGAGATTTACTTTAATTTTATTTTTCATTTGGTTTTGGAAATCACTCCAAAAATGAACTCTTAATATACAATTGTAACAAATGTCATTTTACGCATAAATTTCACTCCCTAACAAAGTGGTGCAGCATTCTTTGACTTAGAACAAATACAATGGGAAGGAAAAAATAAGTACAAATTAAAAAGTTTTGATAGTACACCACTCCCTCACTTTTCTAATTTAAGCAACACAAAGTGCGCATGTTGTTTGAAAGAATTCGTTTGAGTAGTTAGATATGAAGGCATTTTTCACTTTCGCTTTCATCTTTCGATTTCCACTTATTTTACACATCTCAAGTCATTTCACAAAGTTGAGGTGGTACACGTGTGGCTACCAATTGTATTTACTATGATTGCTTGCGTTTATTTTTTTAAAATTTATGAAATTTGTATATTGAATTGAAGTATCAGTCATATAAATTGTCTTCCACTCTAAAAGTTACTTTTTGTTTGTCTTTGTCATTGCCTTATATTATTTGTAAATTTAAGAAAGTATACATTTTCCTATAGTGAAGGGCTAAGAAATTTTACGATGAAACTGAAATAAATATCCATAATCAAAGAGCCCGGTTACCAATATCTTTGATTTCTCCCACACCGCACAATTAACCATAAGTTACGTAGAAGCGGATGACAAATAAAAAAGGGGCATGTTACTTGCATGACGCATTTTACTAAACACAGTACATTTTTTAAAATTTTAAGTGGTGAAAAGACAAAAAATACCCTTGCAAGTTTCTACCCCTCATAAAAAAATTTACCTACTCTTTTACCCACACTTTCACCCTCAATAACTCTTTTTACATGAAAACTCCACCCTCATTTCTCTATTCCACTCCCATCTATACTTCACCCTCATTTCTACTCAATCATCTCCATTACCCTATACTTTCAAACCGTTCCATCAACAATACTAGTATTTTGCTTGCGTATCATGGACGGTAACTCCAATGATGATCCATATTTCATAGTACGTAACAAATTACATATTTTCAGGATGAAAATGTGACACCTTTTTGTATTTTTTGTTACTGGGCTTAGAATCGCCCTTGATAGGCGATGCGATTTTATCCAAAAAATTTGCCCCCTCAAGCGATTTTATTTAATAAATTCGCCTTAAGGTGTCGATTTTGTTCGATAAAATCGCCTCCTACAGGCGATTTTATGGGAAAACGTTGGTGTCCTGTGGCGAACAAATCCCATTTAATCGCCCATAGGGGACGATTGTTTTTTGTAAAATCGCCTCTGGAGGGCGATTCTATGAGGTTAAATCGCCTTGTACGGGGAAAATAACATACGAGGAAATTAAAGGAACTACTTCCCAATAAAATATCTACCACCAACCCAATCAACAAATACTCAGAGTCTACAGGTTCAAAGCAACATAAGTACAGCTTGATGAAGACAAACATTCAAGAATAAATTACATCATTATCTTTACCAAAGACATAATGTCAATCTACATCTGCATATAAACTAAAAAAGAATAATGAGAGGAACATGTTACACTTGAAACAAATGGTTTTTGTGGTCAAGACTCCAATCTGAATCTCTACAAGCCACAAGGCCACTTCTGATTATATAATAAACTGTCAGTACTTCTAAAAAAAATAAAATAAATTCAAATGCGGCATAAAACACAAGGGCAATAGCCCTGTTGCAACTTTGATATGCCAAAACACTTACCCTACTACAACTTTCAGAACAACCCTAGAGATACGCCAAAACACGAGGGAAAATAATCGAGCACAAAGTATTATCTAGGTTTGATTTGGATGTAAATTCCGGGAGACATTCAAATTCAGCAGTGTCCACAGCTGATTCTTGACCCTAGGAGAAAATGAAGAATATCTCATCTAACAAAAAACAAAAACACCCTTCTCAGATGCGATCATCCTTTTCGCAGAAGCAGAACCAACAATTCTTTCCAGCTGACAACATAAACACTAGGTTAGCATCAGCGAAAACCAAACTTCATCAGTCGCAAACATAGAAACATATGAGATCAAGAAATAACAGAGAAATACAAACAATTCTTTTGTGTTTTGCATGCAAACATTTGTGTGTTTTTTCGTTCTGCAGTCCATTGAAAAAATGTAATATCAAACAGAAATGGACTACATTACACCTAAGTCTGCAGTATCCTCCCACATTAACAAATCATCTAAGGTAATAACCAAAAAGTTCAAATTCCAAGGTAGTTGAAAATAGAAAATAGCATTCCAGACATGTTTATTGCTATTTGGACACATTCGACCCAAATAGAACACTATCGTCAAATCCAGATATATGATTAAACTAAATATGGAACTTACCTTCAACCGATCAAAATGAGAAAATAGCACGGTACAAGACATGTTATGAGAATCTTCCAGCATATTAACAATCTGCAATGGAAAGCAATAAGATGATAACCAGGGAGAATATTCTCCAATGTAAAAATGAAAATTGTTCAACAACGAGGAAAAAGGAAACTAACTGCAGTATCCCATTTCGAAAAATATAAACTTTACGCCAAAGGAAAGAAATATTTGCACATTCATCACATAAGGCTTGAGAGAGTACCAATACTGGTTCATCACCAACAAAATCAGTTGAGAATGAAGCAGAATCTGGACGAGGCAAGTGTGTCCCATATGAAGTCACTGAACAAGAATCTCTCAAATATCAATTAAAACCCAAAAACTACAAACCGAAAACCATACACAATCAGACCCAAAAAAATCGCTTGGAAGAAGCAATTTTACCGAGGACAATCTCCGTCCTGTGGCGATTGTCCCCAGAAAAATCGCTTTGGGCAAGCGATTGCAAGGGGAACAATTGCCACAGGACGGCGATCGTTTCCCTTACAATCGCTTGGCCGAAGCGATTTTTCCGGGGACAATCGCCACAGGACGGCAATTGTCCTTGGTAAAATCGCTTCTTCCAAGCGATTTTACCTTTCGTTCGCCGAAAAACCGTTTTTCCGGCGAATGAATGCAAAACTAACCTTAAAATTTCCAAAAAATAGCCGCAAAATGCACAAAACAACCAGAACACATCCCAAACGCACAAAACAACCAAAAAACATCCATATCGCATTACCCATACAAATTATCACACAAAAAAACATTGCAATTTCAGTTTAATTTGCAATAATCAACTAAAACGACCTAACCCCTTTGCCAAAGAACCAAACTACATCCTAAACACATTACCCAAATGAATTAACACAGCAACAACATTGCAATTTCAGTTGAAGTCTTAAGAATCAAAAGAACGACCTGCGACCGAGAATGGAGATGGAGATGCGCGGCTGTGGAATGAAATCGGCGATGGAACGATTGTTCCCGGACCGGAGACGAAGATGCCCGGCCGCCATCGCGGCTGGAACGGAGAGGATCCTCGGTCGGCTCGGGCGACTGGAACGGAATGGCGATTGGAACGGAGAGGAGATGAACCGAGATGAGCGAGAGTAACGGAGAGGAGAAATTTACCGCAAGCAGAAGTAAAATGCACTTTTAAAAAATTAATTATTAATTTTTTAAAAGGGCAAAAAAGTAATTTCATGTACAAAATTTTAAAATTGTGTCCTGTGTTTAGTAAAATGTGTTATGTAGGTAACAATTCCGAAAAAAAATGGGAATCAAAAAAGGCAATTCCGTTTCAGCATTTTAGAAAAATCAGCGGCTCAAAATGTAAAAGAATATTCTTGTTTTGTTTTTTTTTTGGAAGGAATATTCTTCTTTGTTAATCTATGTAGTTGCAAACCTGCAAATTATCGCAACACCACTGAAGAAAAGTTGTAAAGTTCCTTGAAATAAAATTAAATAAAATCCATAATCAAAGAATTTGTCCTTGATTCTTTTCTCTAAAGCGATTGAACATAAATAACGAGTCAGTGCTCCACCAGTTGTGACGTATAGTGAGCCACCTAAAGGTTTGGGTCACATAGTGAATCACTGAGAAGTCGGAGGTTTGATTCCTACCTCTATCTATTAAAAAGAAAAAGAAAAAAAAAATTTTAAACATCGTTCCAAAAAGAAGTGGGAGATTGACAATTACATGTTAGATAAAGATTTAATAAAGGCAGAAAATGCTAAAGGCTGACATCTTGATTAGCTTGTACTTTAGGTTAATTGGATTTGAAGTTTCATTTTTTTTTTTCAAGCATCTCTGAAAAAAAAAATAATGGGAAATGGAAAAATGAGTACAGATTATAAAGTTATGATAGTACACCACTTCTTTACTAATCTAATTTTCCCAAACACAAAGTGCGTGTGCATGTTGTACGCAGGTTGATCTATCTCATCTCACGTTCGAGTAATCAAATTATATTGCATTATTTAATCTATTCCACCTCGATGTAAAAGTAGCATCAAATCAAAGGAAAAAAAAAAAAAAAAGAAGTTTGTAATCAAATTCAAATTCAAGAAAATGAAGTAACAATTATATTGGAGTATTTCACTGCTTTGATTTTTGTTTATTGAAAGAGACTGTCTGTGAATTGTGACTGAGATTTGATCCATCTGAAGTCCATGTCCTTGGAATTGGGCTCTGACCCTTTTTTAATATACTTATATTTTTTTCTTTTATGATTGTGGACTAAGGAAGGTGGATAAATGAGAGAAAATATACATTGAATTGCTCGAATCAAAAGCTAACACTTATATATGTTTTGGCCCACAAGAAATCCAAGCTTAGAAATAAAATATGAAATTGTGGCATTATTTGGAAACGTGATCCCAATCATGATTTGAATCTTATTTTTATTTTAAAATATTAAAAATGTATTAGAAATGCAAAAATATGTATTAGAAATATAAAAATGTGTATTAAAAATGTAAAAAAGTGTGTTAAAAATGATAAAAGTTATTATAAAATGAAAATGAGATCCAAATCATAATTTGGATCACTTTTTCAAACAGGACCTAATTGACCCCTTAGCAAAATATTTGTCTATCTGATATTTTACAGTCACATATTTTCATTGATTGTAACCATATAAGTAGTTCGTATTTGTAACATTGAGAGTATTTTGACACATAAAAAACGTTTAAGTGTTAAAATGCATGTTCATCCACCCCTTGGTGGGTTTCATTTCCATTCTCAAACCCATTAAATCCTGCAATCAAACCCATTGCCATTGCCATTGCTATTGCCATTGACATTCCCACCAATGAACGAAACACCCCCTCAATCTTTTGACCTCCTTAATTTTGTGGAATCTGATGTTTTGTTAGGAGGAAAATTTCTTTTCTCTGTTTTTTTTTTTTTTGTTTCCTCGATTGCTAAAGATGAAGTCAAAGACCATAACTATTGCAAAGAAATAATTAACGAAAGTGCAGTGACAAAATTTATATGCTACGGTCCTGGATTTTGATTCTTGAGTTGAGATTTTGATCTGAAGAAGAACCCATATTGTTTTCATGGGTCATCAGCGTAACTGCTGCAAGCAGAGAGAATTTGCAGCGGTAATAACAGAAAAGATTGGTTGTTCATCGTCCCTAGAATCATCATGGAAAGAATAACACTACCTCCGATTCACAATAAAAATCGTTTTAGAATTTTTCAGACAGATTAAAAATTCATTGAGAATCCATTTAAAGGACAAAAAAAAACCCATAACTAGTTTAATTTAATACTATTAGGAGTCTTGAGTTGTAATCCAATTAATATTACTAAGTAGACATTATCACGGTTCCAGAACCACCAGTTACGGTTCCAGAACTGCCGGTTCCGGTTCTATGGAAAGTGGAACCGGAACCGGAACCTTAACCTTGGGGGAACAGTTCCAGGACGGTTTCGGAATCACCGGTTCACGTTTCGGGATGGTTCCAGAACCACTGATTCCGGTTCTGTCACGGTTTCGATTCCGATTCTGTTCAAATTGAAGTAATTTTAATTCAATAATTAGTTTATATTTGTATATACTTTAATTTAATTTAATATTTACTTACATTAATAATATACTTAATGTAAATTATACCACGAGTTTATATATTATTATAATATATGTAGTATAAAATAATTATATTATATAATTACGTATTTTATAGAAAAATAAACATATAATATAATATTAGTAATAAGAAAAATATAACAAATGAGAAAGTAGTTAGAGTGGTTATGTAACTCTTTTTAAATTTCATTGTAAAGTTGGGGGCATGGGTTCAAAACCTTCCTTCAACATATAAATGTTATACATTTTTAGCACTTTAAGTAGGGAGCTGCAGGTTCTTTCAAAGGTGGAATCGGAACCTCCTTAGGCGGGTCCGGTTCCGATTCTGGAACCGTGGGCCTAGGGGTGGCTACAGTTC
>CM028758.1:41434336-41634336 GCA_016801395.1 Leptodermis oblonga | reverse complement strand
TTAGTATATCTGTTTTCTCAAACAGGCTCGTGACATGAAGCCTTTTCATATGAATGAAAAATGAACAGTTTGTAATCTCCATTTCACAATATATTAATATCGTTGGTGTAGTTCAAATCCTTGTACCACTTACTCTGTACCAACTTTGTACCACAACCTTAAAACACGCGTGTTTTAAAGCTCATTTATAAAGCACCAGATTTGGTGTACTGGTGTACCACATCTGCCCTCTCACATGGAGCAAAAAAATTAGAACTAACAATTTTACCCCACACCGATACTCTTGTACACCGGATCTGGTCCCAATTTATAATGCTTTTTAATCAAGCATGCTTTAAGATTATGATACATGACTGATACAAAGTTAGTGGTACAGAGAGTTTCAAGTGATAACTACAATGGTTCAGTTGTTTAATTTACACTTTTGCACCAACAACTGGTACCAGATAGTTTTTCCAACAAGGACAAACTCTCTGACCTAAAATATTGCATTGCATTATAAACTATCCACTTCCAAGAAAACTTTCAAACTAAAAAGATGGAAAATCTCAAAGAATCCAAATTGACGGATGAAATGTCTAAATGATTCCATCGTGCAATGAACTTATAGCATCAATTCCAAATTTACATTTCCTCAGATGAAATCAGATTCAGTATCTAAGCATCAAACCAAAGCCAAAAAGAAGTCACACAGCTGAAAATGGTTAATCTAGTAATCATACCACACAAGAGGACTATTCATTTTTTAGGGAAGATGGTTGTCATAACACAGGAAAAAGACTACCCTCGGTTCATCGCTTCACTATCTGCTAGAATTAACAAATGAGCTTACAGTTGATTATCCTTTGAAAACAGGCTAACGAACAGGCCCTAAAGCACTTTATTGGTCAATGGTTGCCAGAAATTCCATGCACAAGTGATTTTCAGGTTCAGGTAATTACAGTACTCAGCATCTTGTATGGTCATATATCCAACAAAACTATTAAACATCATCAAGGTTGCATAGAAAGGCATACACATGACAGATATATGAACTTCCATCCTAGCATCATTCAATTGAAATGCTAAAAGAATAAAAAGCAATCGAAAAGCATGCAAGACTCACATTTTTAACCTATGATTCAAGTATACAAGCACAAGAAAACGAACATCAATTTAAGTACAAGAGGCAACGGCTATACCCTGCCCTAAGTATCACCTTCAGAAATTGGCTGCTACGCAATGTACACTTGCAGCTCCACTAGGAACCTTAAGAATCACATCAGACCACAAAATCCTTTCACTCAACTTACCATCCCCATCCTTCCAGACTTCAATATCCGCACACATTATCCCCACCTCTTCCCCACTTCCTTTTCCCTCCCAAAGTACACACAGCCTTCCATCAAAATTCACCATCGTTGCGCCACACAAGAATTTAGGCAATCCTTTCTCAACACCCTTCAACTCCTTCCAAACATCCTCCTCCACATAATACCCTCTAATTTTCCCTAAATAGTCATAGCAATACAAGACTTCTCCCACCACAGCTGCTCGTCCCCTCCATCCCAAATCAAGCCTTTTTGAAACATTACCCCACTTCCCTGCCTCAGTATCATACACGATCCCACCCGTCTGCCATTGCATAAACCCTCTCCCAATCACCACATTAGCGTGCATCCATTTCTCCCTCACCTCAATGGGGCTCGGTACTGGGGTTCACTCCCCAGTAATCGGGTCAAAGGCTTCTGCCCAATTCACCGACCGAGACTAGTTATCCACAACGCACCCACCCACGACATAAATCCTCCCACCCACCATCCCAGCCGCTGCAAACTCCCTCCCTACACGCATCCTCGGGCCGGGCTCCCACCTGTTAAACCTGCAGTCATAAACCCACATACAATTCATCGGGATTTCATTCACAGAACCCCCATTTACATAAATCTTTGGCCCGATTACTGAGGATGCCGAACCCACAGTCCGGAAGGGGGCGGGTGGGAGGGGAATAACGAAGGGTTTATGTGGGATGTTTGATTTTGGGAGGAGAGTATACCAATGAAAGGTAGAATCGATGCGGAGGCTGAGGTAGATAGAGGATTGGGTGGTGTGGAGCTGGGATCGGGCAGTGAAGAGAGCAGAGTCGGACATGGTGGAGTGCCATGATTTTGAAACAAGTGAGAGTCTGGGGTAAAGGGGCCTCGGAATTCTAGCTAGGCAATTCAAAGACACATCATTTGCGAGGTTTGGGATCAACTGGACATGGAGACGGTGGTGAAGGGTTGTTGCTAGTGGTGCTGCAGCTAGCAACAATGGTCATGTTTTCAAAGGATGCGTAATACTTGCCGGCGGTAGTAGTAGGTGAGAAATGCTTATGGAGGAAGAGGAGAAGGCTGGTGCGAACAGCAGAAGTCCATGAGATCTTCTCTGTACTTCTAAAGATATACTTCTAACTCACGGAGTAGTAAACCTTGCAGCATCATAACCTCTAGGCCGTGGCATTTACTGCAAAGATTCCCCAAAACAGTGTGAGAAACTAGTCAAAGTTACAACCAAGATACAACTTTTGTACCAATTTGAAATCATGAAAATCAGTCAAACAAATCGTCGCTGGGTGTCAGCATCTTAACACAGGCTTCATGAACCAGTCCAGATTTCTCATTAAAAAGATCTAAGAGAATTACTTCTATTTGATATTATGTTATCTAAGAGTATATAAGTATGTGACTGGCCTTTAGAAATTCATCATAGAAGAGCAATAGAAAAATATGATAACATAATATCAAGATGTTCACACAAGCATGGAAAATACGTGCTCTTCCCACAAATAAACATTAATATTTGGAAAATCAGTACTAGCATATGAGGACCAAAGGAACCTTGACAACCTCTATGGGAATAGTGCATTTCCCATCAATATATTGAAGCCAAATCTAAACATTGTTGCTTCCCACATGAGAAACAAGTAGTGAATGTGCTATGGCTGCTATTCACCACCGGAAGAGATCCACGAGTTTGCGGAAGAGGAACCTAACCTACAATGAAAAGGAAAATCAATTTGAGACCATATGAGTAAAAATTCATTCATCCATCGTATAATGTTCATAGAGCTAAGTGAATGCTTCTCCAAATAACGTGTTTTAAACCCCGACTTATCACTAGCATTGCACATTATAAAACCCCAAATCTAATTAAATAGTAAGATTATACTTGATAATTTCATCCCTTTGTGATAGAATAAGTTACATCACAAAGGATATTTTATTAGTTAAAGTGGTCATTCATCACAACATATTATAAGTCAGTCATAACATCAGAATTGCTAACACAATTAACTGACTAAGTGAGCCCTTGCCCAGTGAGGTCTAACCATTTAAGCTAACCTACCGAGTGAGTGATTAGCCTATACATGCATTAAAGCAATATACAATCAAGAGCATGTAGCAGGTGGATCAAGAAATAACTAAAACATATATTACAATCCCAAATAATTGCAAACACAAACTGCAATATAAATGAAGGTTATGGGTGAGTATAAAGAATAACCCAATCAACCCTATGAGAGTAAATAGAACCTTTTCAAAGTAACTGCAATAAGGTTAAGCAAATGTCAAAGTGGAAAATTTGCAAAACATTCCTAAACAACCAAAAGTAAGCAGTAAAACTCTTAATAGAAAAAATTAATATTAAGAACTCCTAAAAATGGAGCAACTTAAACGTGTTATAATATACATCATACACTTTAGTTTTATGAAGGACATAAAATTTAGAGTTATCTAGTCTCAAGATACAAAGGATAAAAGTTGACTGTTGTAGAATTAATGCATAAGGCTTCTCCTAACTTGCAAAAGTCATGCCTTGAGAAAAAATGGTCCATTCAAGCTAAAATTTGGAAAAAGATACAAAAGTAGTCCTGGAATCAAACTTTAAATTCCAGAATTTTATGATGAGATAGTCATTTTAAAGCAAATTCGTAACATAGTGCTGTCCAGGTCTCAAAATCACTGTGGCAGCTCACTTTAATAAAAAATTTACTCAAGAAATACAAGTCTACAAGTTTTGAAAACTCGATGTATTATTATACATGAGAACCAAAATATTCTGTGATTTATCCATTAATTTTAGATGTATTCAGAGACTTTTGAGAGCTTAAGTGCAGGACTTTGAGTGTTTTGTTCTGTTTTTCTAGATCAGAACTTTTAACTTCAATCTTAGACTTAATAATGTCTTTGGATTGATTTAATGTATCTCTTCACAACAAATCATATTTCTTACGCTACCAAACACAACAACATCAGCTCTACTCCTTATAAAACAAGAACTCACAACAATTAAGTTAATTTCCCATAATCATGCTTGTTCTCAGAAATTTCAGATTCAACACCTTATCATTCTTACCAGTCTTTGTAGAATAGTGTTTAAATTAAACATGTTCACACATCATAAAGTTCCAACAATTAAAACCCAATACATCATACAAATTTCCAACACAAAA
This sequence comes from Leptodermis oblonga, assembly GCA_016801395.1. Lineage (NCBI taxonomy): Eukaryota > Viridiplantae > Streptophyta > Magnoliopsida > Gentianales > Rubiaceae > Leptodermis > Leptodermis oblonga. Next base: position 41,629,862 of record CM028758.1, on the reverse strand, counting down.
GTGAATTATAAACACATTTAGTACCAAAAGAGATAACTTTGTAGAAGAAGGGCATTTTCTCTATTCCTCTCAATCTTCAAGTTTTAATCATTCTAAATGATCGTAATTCAATCGGAATCTCAGCAACAACACAAGGCAAGCAGTATATAACCATCTCCAACCTACTACAACGATAGCTTTCATGAATTTAAGTTCCCAAACCAGTACACTCTTAGAACAAGCAAGGCTTCACACTAATAAATTTCTAGGCTTAGTTTTCCAACCATAAGGCCCTGTATGGCAACATTTTTTTCTATCTCATTTCACTCTCACTTTCATTTTAATAATTTCTCATCAATTTCAATAGAATTTTTTACATTTTCCAAACACCTTTTTACATTCCCCAATCACCTTTTTATATTTCCAATATTTTTTAATAATTTTAAAATTCAAAACACCTTTCAAAACACCTTTCAAAAGGCATACCATACGGACCTTTAACTTCCCAAAGCACTGACCACATATGCAATTGATAAAAGCATGCAGATTCTATTGGTAAATTGGAAATCAAAACATAGTTTAGTATTTTAAATTCCAGATTTTCTACAAGTTAATGACAAAAGATGAAGGAACCCACCTCTTTCAGAGACCAAATCCTGCGCATGAAGGAACCCACCTCCTTTCAGTTTCTAAGACCCCTGAATTTATCTCCTATGTTTCTGGTAGCCCTTCCTTAATTCTTTTTTCCACCTTTAGTTGTTTCAAGCATTTTGTGTGTTGAAGTTAACATTGGAAGAGGGATGATGATGCTCGTGAGTGAGTTAGGATGAGCATTTTCCGGTATGCTGATTTATGATTCACGCAATTGGAAGAGATAAACCAATTGAATAATGGATTTTCATGGGTTTCTTCTTCGTGCGGATTTACCAAGTGAGGAGAGGTAAGGGATTTTTTTACATGAATATTCACTTTTGGGGCAAAAAATACATCAAGTGTGTGCTGGCCCTCTCGGGCAGTTGCGCAAGCGGTGGACATTTTTTCTTACTGTGCCGTGTTGGTGACAGGCCCGGCACTGTTTCATTGGCTGACTGTCCATAGCATTTGTAAATCTCTTTCTGCGGGGTCTTCCTCTACGATCAGTTACCCTTGCTGGATTTGGAGATAACAGAAACGGCGAATCAGGCCAATAATCTTCATGCATTATAGGGAAGAAATGACTTGAATACGTTTCAACCATTGTCTTCGAAGAATAAACGTCCAAAACCAAATCCAAGTCATCTCTTTTCAAATTCTCACACAGTTTGATTATATGGGAACATAAAATCTTGTATATCTGTATTTTACCACAACTGCAGCTTTTTTCACGTATGTTAACTGTCTGTGAATTGTTACCTCGTCCATCAGGGCGAACACGAGTGCGAACTTGGTATAAGTCTTCCCGATAAAATTAGGTAACTTGATGATACTTTGACCTGCGCTGATTCGTCAAGTACTTCTCTGTAACCTTTTTAGGCCAAAGATCATTCTCTTTCACATAGGTAAGGGCCTCTTGAAGATACCTATCAAAATACTTAACTAGGCGGAAGAAAATAAACCGCACACAAGCGGTTACCGGTAGTTGCCTAACCTCCAACAGTACACCATTGAACGACTCACTGTTATTGGTTGTCATTATCCCGTACCGGTATCCGCCATCATGACAAAGAGTCCACTGATTGAATGGGATGTCAACCAACCATTTGTATGCAGTCTCGTCGACCGATCTAATTGTCCTCATTATTGCAGTGAACTTCCGAAGTTGACGCGCACTAGATGCCCCGCCCACTGACAGTTGACTCATTGCTCATGACACAACCACTTAAAGTATGCACACCTTAATTACAGAATTCTTTTAAAGCAACTACAAATTCCAAGGAGACTGCGCAGACACGATATTACAGTCACACACAACTATTTATCAACTAAAAAGTATGGCAGGCTTATTTTCGCACACTAAGCATTCCCTCCTTATTATTTATTTTTCCTGCATGTTGTGCGGTCTCTACATGCATAACTAGTTTCCAAGCCGATGGATTCACATTTTCGATTGTATACAAAATACGCAATACATCATTCCGACGAACTATCCACATATCAAATTTGATGAACATACCCAACCAACTTGTTGAAGGCCAAACAAGGAACACAAGGAGCATTTTTATCAACAAACACCTCCACCCCATACTACAAAGAACAACACAATACGAAAAAAATAGTGAGCGAGGGTACAAGAAACAATAGTGCTTATATTCCCTAAAAAAATATTCAACTCTAAACATTTTCGCCACAAGTAACACCATATTTAACAAGGCTCTCCGCATTTAGCATAACATTTACAATTCCAACCTCAAAACATCAGAGCTATTTCAAACTATGTTCCAAGCCGATGGATTCACATTTTCGCTTTTCGATTGTGTACAAAATACGCAATACATCATTCCGACGAACTATCCACATATCAAATTTGATGAACATACCCAACCAACTTGTTGAAAGCCAAACAAGGAACACAAAGAGCATTTTTATCAACAAATACCTCAACCCCAAATTACAAAGAACAACACAAAATGAAAAAAAATAGTGAGCTAGGGTACAAGAAACACTAGTACTTATATTCCATAAAAAAAATTCAACTCTACGCATTTTCGCCACAAGTAACACCATATTTAACAAGGCTCTCTGCATTTAGCATAACATTTACAACTCCAACCTCAAAACATGAGGACTATTTCAAACTATGTTCCAAGCCGAAGGCTTCACATTTTCACTTTTCGATTGTGTACAAAATACGCAATACATCATTCCAACGAACTATCCACATATCAAATTTGATGAATATACACAATCAACTTGTTGAAAGCCAAACAAGGAACACAAGGAGCATTTTTATCAACAAATACCTCAACCCCAAACTACAAAGAACAACACAATACGAAAAAAATAGTGAGTGAGGGTACAAGAAACACTAGTGCTTATATTCCACCAAAAAAATTCAACTTGATGCATTTTCGCCACAAGTAACACCATATTTAACAAGGCTCTCCGCATTTAGCATAACATTTATAACTCCAACCTCAAAACATGAGGGCTATTTCAAACTATGTTCCAAGCCGATGGCTTCACATTTTCGCTTTTCAATTGTGTACAAAATACGCAATACATCATTCCAACGAACTATCCACATATCAAATTTCATGAACATACCCAACCAACTTGTTGAAAGCCAAACAAGAAACACATGGAGTATTTTTATCAACAAACTACAAAGAACAACACAATACCAATGGCATATTGAGCGAAGTTACAAGAAACACTAGTGCTTATATTCCCTAAAAAAATATTCAACACTACTCATTTTCACCACAAGTAACACCATATTTAACAAGACTCTCCGCATTTCGCATAACATTTACAACTCCAACCTCAAAACATGAGGGCTATTTGAAACTATGTTTCAAGCCGATGGATTCACATTTTCGATTTTCAATTGTGTAAAAAATACGCAATACATCTCTACTCCGGAATCCTTATCTCAAATTTGCTACACAAACCCAACCAAATTGTTCAAAAGCTAACAAGGAACACATGGAGAATTTTTTCCAACATCTACCTCATCAACCAACTACAAAACACTTTGACCATTTTTGGCAAAACAATTCACCCATGGGTCTTTAGCTACTCTATCATGCTATTCTCATTTTTCCAACTGGCAAATACACTACACACAAGCAGAATTAATTGAAGGAATCCCCAAATTATACGTCTCAAAATTAAAACATGCTCATTTGGGTCCAATTTACCAATAACACCAAAATTATTCACAACTTCATAAACCTAGGACAAACCTCAAGCTAATTCCGAGCAAAATCGAAGTGGACCCGTTGCTAATTGAGTTGCTGCTACCGGAAATTGGGTCTCCTTCAAGAATGCCCCAAAATCTAGGGTTTCGTCGGCCCCAATTTGGCTTTCACGGGCAACCTCCTGTCAGGGCTGCGGGGCTGCGAGGGCGGCGGCTGAGGGGCCTTGCCGCGGTTTCGGCAGGAGAGGCTGGGTGGCGCCGGTCGGTGGGTTGGAAGCGAGGTTCCTCTATTCGGCCACCAAGTTTCGGTCTTCTCGTTCGCAAGTTTCCATTTCTACTGTGCGGTTTTTCTATTTAAATATTTACTGCTTTTGTCTCTTTTTTTTTTCAACTCCAGAATTCATTTTCTATGAAAACCGAATTCGTTGAATTCGTTTCCTACGCTGTTAAAATCCATTTAAGAAAACGAATCGCGGAGATTCGTTTTCTCATTAATTCCTTTTTTTTTTTTTTTTCCTTTTCCCGGCCACCATTTTCCCGAAAATGAGACTGCCAAATTCGTTTTCATATGAAAACGAATTTGGCAGTCTCGTTTTCTATAGAATAGGAATAAAAAAAAATTCTGTTTTATTTTGGTAATTTTCTGCGCCAATTTGCTTATTGGGGAAAAAAAATCCGAGGAAAGGAGATGAAAGGTGGGTGTAGTTTCGGCTGAGAAATATGGGAGACAAAGACCAGTTTTGCTCTCATTTCATTTTGGGCTACAGAGTGATAAAAATATGTATGTAGAAAATGATAGGTTTAATAACTCTGTGGTGCCTCACATGATGAATTAGTTTTAATTGGTCTTATGTTGAATTTTTTTTTAATTTTATCACTAAAGTTAATATAAAAATGGTCTATTTTTAGAAAATTGTTATTTGCAGGGATAAGATTACTAAATGCAGAACATTTTAAAATTTTAAGTAATGAAAAAACTAGAATGCTCATGCTACCTTTGGAGAAATCTTAAATCTTTTCCTTCGTATGACCATTGGAATTGAAAACAGACAAAAACGAACTTAAAAAACGGACGAAAACGGACTTGAGTGTCCTCTTTTTCTTTTATTATTATTTTTTCTTTTACAGAGGTTTCCTCCTTAACCGGAAATTGCTGAAACTGAAGGTTCTGCAATTTTCGATCGTTCATGGTTTTCAATTAGTTTTCGATCAGTGCGTTTTCGTCAGTTTTCAATCCGTTTTCATTCATTTTCAGTTCGTTGTCTTCTATTTTTAATTTTGGTAGTCGCACGAAAGAGAAAGTGAAGGTTTAAGATTTTTCCAATGGTAGCATGGGTATTTTAGTCTTTTCAATACTTGGTCCTGCATTTAGTAATCTTGTCCCCACAAATAACAATTTTCTAGAAAAATGACCATTTAAAACATTTATATCAACTTTAGGCACTATAGAGACTTTTTCAACATGAAGGACCAATTAAAATCAATGCATCAAGTTGAGGGACACAAAAGTTATTAAACCAAAATTATAATTAAATTCAGTAACAAAAAAAAAAAAGAAGGTAATTGTTATTCACAGGAACATGTTACTATTTACAAGAATAATTTTAAAATTTTTGCAGTGAAAATACTTAAGTACCCTTCATTTTACAAAAAATTGAAGGAAAAAAAAAGGGGCATACTATTTGCAGGCACTTTTTTACTATTGACAAGCACATTTTTCTGTAAATAGTCTATTTTACCCTTTACGTATAAATAATGTTGATCAAACGAAATTGTTATTGGTAGGCACATCTCAATGTAAATGAGTTGAGCGGTTGATCAAAATCCAGCCCAAACTGGGCAGGATTTTGTCAAAATTTTGATAAAAAATCCCGCCCACCATTTGGGTGGGATTTTGATCAAATCCCAGCCGGAGGGGGGGATTTGGTTGGGATTTTGACCAAATGATGGGCGGGATTTTGATCAAATCCCTCACAGTATGGGCGGGATTTTGATTTGTATGAATTTTTATTCGTTTTGGTCGATTTTTTTTGCTTCTTTTTTCCTTCAAACAGAACAGCTACACGAGAGTAGCTTGAGGGAGAAGCTTGCAGGAAATGTTATTTTTAAATATCCAAGGGTATTTTAGACTTTTCACAGGAAAATATACCTGTAAATAGTAAAAATGTGCCTGCAAATAACAATTCCGAATAAAAAAAACAACAGCACTTTGCAAAAATGCTGCCAGCTCGTAAAGTGCTGGTGTCCTGTGGCAGCATTTTACAAAAATGTTGCCAGGGGGACACCAGCATTTTTGTAAAATGCTGTCAGGAGCTGGCAGCGTTTTTGTAAAATGCTGGTGTCCTATGGCGGTATTTATGTGGAAATGCCGCCTACCCCAACTGTGATTATGGAATTTTTTGAGAATGGGAGTCTTTTGAAGCAACTCAACCACACGGTGGTAGCTCTCATCCCAAAGAAGGACCATGCACAAAAAGTCTCGGACTATAGACCAATCTCTTGCTGCAACACTGTGTATAAAGTCATTACCAAGATTTTGGCCCAAAGACTGAAGGGTGTTCTCCCAAGGATTATTGATAAGGCTCAGGCAGCCTTTGTGGGGGAGAGGAACATGGCAGATGATTTTCTACTTACTCAGGAGCTGATTAGGAACTACACAAGGAAACGTATCTCTCCAAGGTGTATGTTGAAGATTGATATCAGGAAAGCCTATGATACAGTTTCGTGGGAGTTCTTGTTCGAATTGTTGGCTACTCTAGGGTTTCCTACCAAGTTTGTAGAATGGACTAAACAGTGCGTCACCACTGCCTCCTTCTCCATCTCAGTGAATGGTAACCTGCATGGGCACTTCAAGGGTATGAGGGGATTAAGACAAGGGGATCCCATGTCACCTGCTTTATTCACAATTGTCATGGAGTACTTTTCGAGGCTATTGAAGAAAAATACAGCTCAGGATTTCAACTTTCATCCTAAGTGTGGCAGCCTATCTATTTCTCATCTGGCCTTTGCTGATGATCTCTTGTTATTCTCTAGAGGAGATGAACTTTCACTGACAATTCTTAAGGATACTCTGGACCAATTCAGATTCGTCTCAGGATTAGCCATCAACCCGGAGAAATCACAGATCTTCACGGCAGGTATGAGTGATAATCTTTTGCATAACTGTCTTGATATTGTTGGTTTTCCAACGGGTACTCTCCCGGTTAGATACTTGGTTTTCACTATGATGCTCTTTTGAATAAGGTTTCTAACATGCTTAGTGCCTGGAAAACTGTGACTTTGTCATATGCAGGTAGGCTTGAGCTAATTAGATCCGTTATTCAAGGAGTTGAGTGTTTTTGGCTATAGAGCATCCCGTTACCTGCGTCTATCATTGACAAACTGAATGGATTTTGCAAAAAATTCTTTTGGGATGGGGGGAGGTCCTTGGTAGCTTGGGAGAGGGTTTGTATGCCACAAGATGAAGGGGGGTTGGGATTACGGAATCCATCCTTTTGGAACAAAGCTCTCATTTTCAAAAATCTGTGGGACATTCACTTGGAAAGACAGAGTCTGTGGGTTAAGTGGGTTCATGAGGTGTATTTACAAGGGACTTCAGTTTGGGATTGGGTACCCCATAAAAATGATTCTCCATTTTTTAAAAACCTAGCTAGTATTAGAGATTTACTTGTGCAAAAATTGGGTGGTAAATATGCATGCATCAATACCTTAACCCAGTGGTCTGGTTCGGGTAAGTCCTTGACTAAACAGGTTTATGATTTGTTGAGGCCTAAAGGTAATCCTACATTTTGTCGGGGGCAATTTGGAAAAGTTACATTCCACCTAAGTGTTCGATTATTTTGTGGCTATGTTTTAAGGGTAGACTGTCTACTAAGGATAAATTATCTTTTTTGGATATTGAAGAAGAGTGTGCATTTTGTGGTAAGGAGAGAGAGAGCATTCATCATTTATTTTTCTCCTGTGATTTCACTAACCTTGTTTGGTCTCAGATTAGACAGTGGCTCAATATTCCGATAAGGATGAGCACGATCCATAGCACCATCAAGTGGATTAGTAGGGAGGGAAAAAGGGATAGGAAGCGGTATATAGCATCTATGACTGCTTTTGCTCTCACTGTTTACCATGTTTGGATATGCAGGAACAGGTTGATCTTTGACTCTACTACCACGACTTCTGGTTCTGTGGTTGCTATTGTCCAGACCAATACTTGGAGGATCATGAATGACTTATACCCCCTCGTGGAGGGTGGTTAGTCAACGCAGTGGTTGGCGGTTAAGCAACTACCTAGCCCGACTATACCAGTGGTTGGTAAAGGCTCATCAATTCCGTTGAAAGCTGCCCGGTAGCTAATAACGGGGAAGGTGGTACAGACCACTACGTTGGTGCATACGGTAAATGCTCTACACCACTTCAGAGATTGGCTTAGGCCGTGTCTAGAGAGCTGCCCTTTGGCTTATAAAGGGGAAGGTGGTACAGACCATCACGTCGGGGTATACGGTAAATGCCCCAATACCATTTCAGAGGTTGGCCTAGGCAATGTCTGGAGAGCTGCCCTTTGGCTTATAAAGGGGAAGTGGTACATACCATCACGTCGGGGTATACGGTAAATGCCCCAATGCCATTTCAGAGGTTGGCTTAGGCCGTGTCTGGAAAGCTGCCCTTTGGCTTATAAAGGGGAAGGTGGTTCAGACCACTTCTGGATATTTATGTCTGGCCGTGAAAGTTGGCGGTTGGATGTAAATATTTGGAGATCATTGTTGCTACGGAGTGATCTTGGATGGATACTGTTGATTACTTGCTGAATGAGGGGCTTCTTGGACTGCATTGGTGGAGTGTGATGTCCTTGGTATTTATTGCTAAATACTTGGGGTTTATTGAATGCTTTGTGGGCTGTTGTACCATGCTGTTTCTTACGCTTGGAACATAGACATTCTCTCCATAGTATGTGTGGATTCTGCATACGTTGCATTTCTGCTTTGTGCAACAGGATTGAAGATTGGCAATTTGTACTGAATGTGTTCTAATGTGTGGCAATTAGAGTACAAAAGTTGTAAATTGCTAGGGATTATTATTAGTTTGTTACTCTGTTTTCCTTTGTATTCTACCAGTGGCAGGTTAGAATATATTAGGATATGGCTATATCTGTTTCATTAGGGGTATGCCCCTATTTTGATGTATTACACAATTGATGTATTGTTGATCTCACGGGTCCGACCCGTTATTTTCGGGGAATAAAATCATTTACCTTTCCTCAAAAAAAAAAATCCTGTTAGGTGTAGGCGGGATAATTTACGTGGGTAGTTTTTCTCCAAAATATAGTTAAGGATATTTTTGTCTTTTTAATACTAAAAATTTTAAAAAGTGTCATGTGAACATAGTTTGCAAAATCGCGATCTTACGTGGTATCGATTTTGGTGCATGATCGATATGGATAGTATCAGATTATAGTATCATAAAATCCTACACGAAATATGTAGGTGTAAAATTACAAATAAATTATAAAAACTACTTTTATTTGAGTTATTTTAGCAAATTTTTATAGCATCAGATATGATTGGAAGTAGGATGGATTTGGTGATTTAGGATCATAGTATTGTACAATCCTACAATATTTATTGCGATACTGGAAACTATTCTTGTTAAGAGTAAAACGGATCATGTGCATAACATGCCCAAAAAACCCATTTTTCCATCACCGAAACTACACCCACCAATCCAAATTCTGAAACCCATCGACAACTGTGCAAGAAGAAATTCCACAAAACTCACCCCCTCTCTCTCTCTCTCTCTCTCTCGATTCTTCTGTCAACTGAAAACCCATCTCCTCTGTTTCTTCCTTGGTGAAATCCCTCATTCCCCTCCGGTTTACATTGGCATTAAGGTGCTACAACTTTACTCTAGTAATGGGCTTTCAATTGTTGAAAATCTTGTTTTGATTGGAAAGGGGCTTTTTGGAATTGAAGTTTGGGTAGAAAGAGGCTTCACCATTTTTTTTAAAAAATCTTTATTGAATATATTGTTTTTGGTTCTTGAAATTGGTCCTAAACGTTTCAGCTGTTCTTTTTGTGTTTATAATCTTCAAGAGTTCTTGACGTGTTTTGAACCATTGGAATCTGACTAAATTGAAAATTATATGATCCAGCTTTTGAGGTTTATGAAAAGAGAAGGGAACACACTCTTTTTTGAAAATGTAATTGTTTGAAAGATTCTTAAAATGTCATTGAGCTCATGTAAGTGTTTAGAAACTCAGGAATTGTGTATGCATTTATGAAATCATGTAATTTGTTTTGAAAAGTGAGTAACTTCGGAAAAATGAGAACTCACTTGAATTTGATCAAATATGTGGGTCGGCTGCTTTGGGAGCCCAAGTTTTGTTCGCCGAATTAATTATGTAAACTTTATCAATGTAAAATGAATGAGTTTTGAGGGTACTGTTTTGTGGGCTTTAGTTTATGAAAATTGTTAGCTGATTAGTTAAGGAGAACTTTGGAAACTATGGTTGTTCAGAATCTTTTGACGTGTTTAGAATATTTTGAGATTGTGTTGGGAAGTGTATTGAGGTTTATCCTCCTGAAAATACATTGTTGTTGAAGCTTTACAATAAGAAAGATTTTCCTGTTTTAGATAAATGCTGCGATTCTAGAAACTTTAAAGCATAAAGCATGATAGACCAAACAGGGGTGTCACACTTGGTCTTTGTTAGCAATATGATTTTGAGCTGGTTCATTGATTTTTTTGTTTCTCTAGGGATTTCTAAGTGAACAGAAGAAAGCTTCTCTTGTCCAAAAATATACACTTTTTATGGTTGTGGTTGTGACATTATGGTTCTGTAACTGTTCGTTTGGTACAATAGGATATTTAGAACCAAGCTGGATTATCAAATACTCTTTCTCCCTTATTTTTGTTAATCCTTAAGATCTTTAAAACTGGATTAAATTCGTTTCTATTTTTCTCTTTTTTCTAAATTCGTTTCTATTTTTCTCTTTTTTCTTTCTTGCATGAATTGGATGGAGGACATTTTCCAATCTAAACTTGGAAATAGTATTGGGGATCTGTTTCTAAATCTGTTTTGATGTCACTGCTGCAGGGTACATCGACTTTCTGGCTAAATATTTTCAATGTCTGACTCAGATGAGGCTCACCAACAACAAGAAGAACAGCAGCAGCAGCAACAAGGTTTGGGTTTTGCCCTTCTCTTTTTTTTTTTTTTTTTTTTTCAGGGTACCCATTTATGCATCAAATTATTTTTTTTTTTTTTTTTTAGATTGTTGCAGGAGTTTATCAGATTTATTTTATTTTTATATATATTATTTGGCATAGCCATTACCCTCGTTTTTCCTCGTTTTGGGTTTTCATTCTAATTTACATGCCTGATTTTTGGATTGTTTTATAATTGAAATATCTTTCAAGTTTTTTTTTTTCCCCACCCCCCCCCCCCCCCCCCCCCCCCCCCCACCTCTACTTTAACTCGAGTGTAAGAGAATTTTGAGGGATTGGTTCTACCGATAATTTACACATTTTCAGTTTTATAATTATGAGGGGTGTTGCATACATATTGTGGATTTTTTGAGGGTGTCTTTTTATCCATTGCTTAGTTTTGTCTATAGATTTTGTTGGATTGTTGTTTCATTCGCTATATAATGCGACTTAGCAGATGACTAGTGTGCGTCATTGCATCTTGCAGTTTGCAATTTCTTCAAGAAGCCATCTAAGAATAAAAACATTAGAAAACGCCCTGCTTTTGAAGATAATGGCGATGAAGATTCCAAGGATGAGAGCACAGTAATTTATAGTCAGAAAAAGCTAGCAGCTGCTGACAATAAGCTGCACTTCTCAACTGGATCCTCCAAGCGCCAACTCAACACTGAAACGGAGGAAGTATCAAAAACCCCCCCTTTTCCAGTTTGAGTCTTCAAAGGAAATTCAGGTACATAATGATAGTAAAGCAACAGCCACATTGGAGACTGACACTGAGTTCTCAAAAGATGCTCGAGCAATCAGAGAGAGAGAGTTCTCAAGCGAGCAGAGAATCCTTGAAAGGAAACATATCAAGTGATGAAAAACTATACAAGGGAGTCCATGGTTACACTGGCTATGAGGCTGGATTTCGGAGGGAGCATACAGTTTCTGGTGAGAAAGCTGGTGGATCACATGGACCTCTCAGGGCGTCTGCCCACATTAGAGTCTCTGCGAGATTTGATTATCAGCCAGATAGATATTTGCAAGGATTAAAAGGAGACAGGTTATTGTGGATATGGGGATGCATGTAAGTTTATGCATGACCGCGGGGATTATAAATCAGGATGGCATATAGAGAAGGAATGGGATGAAGCGGAGAAGGCGAGAAAAAGGAATTTAGCTATGGGACTTGACAATGAGGATGAGGATAGTGCAGATAAGAGTGATGAAGAGGGAGATGATTCGTTGCCATTTGCTTGTTTCATTTGTAGGCAACCTTTTGAGGAACCCGTGGTGACCAAATGCAAGCACTATTTCCGTGCGCATTGTGCATTAAAGGTAAAAGTTATTGGTCATATTTTCTATAATTAATTATCCAAGTACTTGATCACCATACCATCAAATGTGTATCAAATTGGTCTATGCTTACTTCAAAGATTTTTTCAGAAGGCACTAAAGTTTCTTATATTAGAATTAGGGTCTGGTTATGGAATATTGTTTGGGATAGCATGTATGGAATTACTCAGATGCGGGAATTCTTTCTGCATTTGAGAAGGGGAAAGTTATTAGCGTTGATGGGAAAAATTTTTCTCCAAAGTTAGGAAAAGACATTAAAGTTCCTAAGAATCTTTGTAAAGCATTGAACTTTTAAATGTCATATCAGCCTTGTTAACTGGATGCTGCTTGCTTTTTCTTCCTTCATTAATAGTAAATGTAAACAGTTGCTTCCTTGATTTAAAAACTTATTGTTTGCTACCTTTCCTTTTGTTTGACAGCATCATGCGAAAAATAAGAAGTGCTTTGTGTGCAACCAGCCAACACTTGGGATATTCAACACAGCTTTTGAGATACGCAAGAGAATGTCAGCGAAGGGGAAATGAAGTGCTCTAATCATTTAAATTTCAGTGTATCACGTACCAAGATTACATTACTTTAACTGTAAGTTTCTTTTTCTGCAGATATTGCCACAACAATTGTAGTTTTAGCCTCATATTGATTGGGATATTTACTAAGTCTCCCATGGCACATGGTTTGAATTTTGTTGCTGATTATCAGATAACAGATAATCTCTTAATACAAGTACATAAATTCTGAAATAAACCTATCATTTATCCTTGTCATTAACATGTCTTAGTAGGACCTGTTAGTCCAATATACACTGATGTTATTGTTTACAAGGTGAAAACTGCCAAGTCTGCCATTATGTCCTCCAAGGTCCTGTCATGGCTCCATGCTTCGGGGAACTGAAGCTAACAAGGGGCCGCAGAAGATTCCTATGCTCTATTGCTGTCTTGATAACTTGCCTTGTCTGTTGCTTGATCACCTTATTGACTTCCTTGAAATAGTTTCTGGAGTGATGATCTCTGATAATTGTAATTGTACCGTCAGAACCATAAGCTGTAAGAGTTTTCCAGTGGGTGTGGACTGTTGAGGAATGCCCTGAGTGCAGTGGCTATGGTGGAACGATCGTGATGGGTATTTTCCAAGCTATACAGACCACTTTCTGGAGGGAGGAAGGGATGCCCAGGAGCAAGGTAGTCAGTATCGGGATACTACACAGGATCGTTTTGGGGAGTAGGATCGGGATCCCATGCAGGATCGTATCGTAGAATCGTAAGACCCACCAAAAACGGATAAAATTGATCATACAAGCTCATATTGTTGTATATATCATAATTGCAATATTAGAATAAAATAATAAATTATAACGTAGTACTTTCAAACTATAGTTGTACTAATAGTTGTGTTGTAAATTTGTAATCAATTAATGTATAACTTGTGTATGTAACATAAGCAAAAACACATTAAATATGCAAAATATAAGCCAAAAGGCTTAAAATTAGATAAATTACATATAATATTCTGACAAGATTTGAACTATAGTCTAGTTGTTGGATAAAAGTGAAACTCACTAAACTAGAGACATAAATATGAAAATTGTATGTAAGAAAAATTATTGAATTGACAATTTATGATGGATTTTAAAAAAAATGTATGATCGCCATAGGATCGTAGGATCGAAGGATCCTACAATACAGATCGGGATCCTAAAGATTCCATGGAGATCCTGCATATAAAAAGGATACTATGGGATCCTGTATCGTTTACCTCTTCGCGTATCGTAGGATCGTAAGATACTACGATACGGATCAGAATACTAACTACCATGCCCAGAAGATGAATTCTCATCATGCTGGACTCTGGAGGATGAACATTTTACCCATCGGCCGTCAGCATATCATTTCCTGTGGCTGTAACAGGAGTACTACACATTCTAGGTCTGGTGTGCCTATTCTTTTGAAACTGAAAACAGAGTGCAGAGCACTTACATTCTTATACGGACAAGGATATGAATGTAAAAATTACTAAAATTTAACATACCATAAAATATGTGTGGACATAACTATCTTTCATGTTTTGTGCACAATTCTAAGCTTGATTCTTGATTTGAATTTGAAGTAAATGAAAGAAAAGAGTGAAAAGGAAATGTTTGAGGGTGAAATATGAATGAGACGGATGAAAGAGACAAAATGGTATGTTTGTTGATGGGGCACTTTAGAAAGTCATTACATATTTTTAGAAGCTCCTGCGTTTAGTATACCATTATTTGAAACATTAAGATGTATTTGCAACTTTAAAACAGATTTTATAATTTTAGCATATTTTCATAGAATTTTGAATCTTTGTTACGTTCTTAACAGAAAATATATTAAAGATAAAATCAGATTTATCAAAGAAAGCATTACACTCGCAGGAATAAAAATATCCTAAGAACCAACTTGATGATAATCACTGAACTATCATATTGATAAATTTCTTGTCACTCGTGTTCTCAAAATATATCTTTTGCTCTTTGAATTGTTACTATTTCACAAAAAAATATCATTATTGTAAAATGTATCTTAAAGTGGGGTGGGGTGGGGTGGGGGGGGGGGGGGGGTGATTACGTCTTTTTCTTGTGAAATAGCGACAATTCAAAAAGCAAAAGATGTATTTTGAAGAAAGACAGGAGAAGAAACATTGAACGAATCCAGAAGGTTGCCAACCACCACATCTATCATGTATATCAAATTTCTGGATTCGACCATTTCTTTCTTTTTGATTGGCAGGTACAGAAACCAAGCTGCTCTGAGGCAACCGAAAAAACAGTTCTATTAATATGGTAGTAGATAGGATGCAACTAACCAGACAAAGCAACACATATCACATGTCAGAATTCAGAAACGGAGCAGCACCACTAAAGCATTGTGATGCTGCTCTTAGAGTACATAATTTGTACTAGCTTTAAGCATTAAGAGTTGGAGGAATTAGCAAACATCATTAACAATTCCAAACATGCTCGAGGAAAGCAAACTAAGACCACTGGGAGCATATCATCAAACCATTTTGGTGAAGTCAAGAGTTGTTTCAAAGGTCAGACTTGTCAAGATCATCGAAATATGGATGCTCCATTGCTTTCTTTGCTGAAATCCTTTTCGACGGTTCATAATGCAGCATTTCCTGCGTAAAATGGAATGAAGTTCTCAAACAACATTTCCCGATGTTGTTTGTGACTGAAAAAAGTGAAATGAAATTCTTGGACTTACAGCTAAGAGGTTCAGCCCTTTCTCATCCAGTTTAGGAACAGCTGATGAAAGTGGCTGAGGGCTCCATTGAGGATACTCATGCCAGTTCGGCAATTTGCCCAATCCAGGCCACACATCTTCATTTGGAGTACCTAATAATCTAATCAACACAAGTACATATATAATTAACACTAGAACTTAGTGTAACCTACAAATAAAAAAGAAGTGAAGTGGGGAATAATTAATCGAATTAAACCTGAAAATGTGAAGCAGTTGTTGCAGTTCAGAATCCCCAGGGAAAAGGGCTTGTTTGGTGACAAGTTCAGCTATAGTTTTTCATAACAAGATGCACAAATAGACAGTTAGAAACAGTGGAATACGTTCGCAATTCGTACCACAAAAACAGATGATTTTGTGAAACAAGAATGGCGAGGAAACTGTACCAAATATGCAAGCCACGGACCACATGTCCACTGCTGTGGAATAGTGTGTAGAACCCAAAAGAACTTCTGGAGCTCTGTACCACAGGGTCAATATCTGAAAATACAGCAGCACATCCATTAACCATACAACTTCAGAAGCTTCCAACACTTCCTAAAATCGTCATGAACCATTTGCAACCAACTGAAACAAGAGCAATACAAACATACCTCATGAGTAAACTTCTTGATAGGCACGGTATAGCTTCTGGCAAGGCCAAGATCAGCAATCTTAAGTGTATTTGTCTTGCGGTCCATCAAGAGATTGTGGGGTTTCAGATCCCTGAATGCAACTCATAAGATCAAATTCCCAACATGGCCAAAAAGATTCTCTCCTTACAGTAACTTAACAACTAAAAACACAAGACAAGTCTATCTACCTATGCAGAACACCGTGGCCATGGCAGAAAGCAACTCCCTTACAAAGCTGATACATCAAGCTCTGTAGAAAATATCCATAGACGCAGGATATGTTAATTAATATATCTGAAACTACAAAAAAAAAACCAAAAAATAAAAATAAAAACTGAAAGAGGCATCAAACTGTTAACGGTATTGCCCATATACCTTGATTGTTTGTGGAGGAATATCTCCAATTTGACGGAAACTCCGGATGAATTTCTTCAGGTCAGTGTCCATATACTCAAACACCAAGTATAAAACAGTTTTCCCTTCTTTATTCTGGCCTTGTTTAACATCCAACAGCCTACTTGTTAAAATGCCCAAATGAATTCAACCGTAAGAAAAACGAAATCAGCAATTCATAACCCAATAAATCAACTACCAATATAGTCATAATAATAGCCGCTGGCGAAAACCGTCAAAATCAAATTACAAATTAATGATCCAAAAACCTAATCATACCAATGAAAATAACTGCATTCAATCCATCGATGTTAACAATGTAAAACCCAGAAGGGCTAAAAACTTCAAAATAAAAACAAACCTGACGACATGGGGTCCTCTCGAGAGCATTCGCAGGAGGGAAACTTCACGAAGCGTAGTGGGCGGAACCCCTTCTTCATCCTCGTGAAGCCGGGTCTTCTTTAGGGCAACAATTTGGCCGGTCGCCTTCTCTTTTGCTCTGTAAACTTTCCCATAAGTCCCTTCTCCAACTTTCTCTAGCTTCTCATAACCGTCCATTTTCGCCTCTGTAGATTTCTCGGTTCGCTTCCTTCCGGAATCTGCTCTTTGAGTGTTGGGTTTTTCAGATTGAGAAAGTAGAGAGTAAAACGAAAGCTTTGACGAAACGGATTCTCCGTATATAATTATATCAATCGGAGCCAACGGCTTTATTTTTGAAATTCAAATGTGGCCTTTACTTAGTTAAATTGCCAGAAATAGCCCAAGAGCCCGCTCTCCCTTCAAAGTTCAAAGTTCAAACTTCAAAGATTGAGGGGTTGTCATTCTATTTGGATTTGAAACAATGTTTGAAACTTGGTTTTAAAAAAATAAATTTATAATCAATTTTTATCATTTTCAATACAATTTTTTACTATTCATTCACACATTTTTATATTTTCAATATACTTTTACATTATAAAATTATTTTCCCAAAATTAAGTTTCAAATATTGTTTGAAACCCAACATAAAGAACAGGTTTTGAGTTTGGCTGAATTTATGCGTCACGTCCCCAAGGTTTCATTTACACCCACTTTGACACTGTCAGTTTAACCGTGTTCGTTTTAACATGATTTTGAAAATATGGTAAGAAAAATATTCTTTTAATATAAAAAGTATAGTAGAGAAAGTTGCTTTATTTGTAGCATGTGTCCTTAATATGTTTTGCTACCTTTCATTTTTTTTTCAAATGAGATTTTACGCTTGTTTGCAAATTTTGGTTATGTTTGGTAACATGATTTAAACTAAGGTTTAAACTTCATTTTGCATTTTATAATAGTTTCTTAACATTTTCAGTAAGTTTTTTTACATTTTCAATAAATTTTTTAATATTTCCAACAGCATTTTTACATTCTCAATATAATTTTAAAATCACAATCCCAAATCAATGTTTAAACCCAATCTTGATACCAAACGAGGCATTTATGTCGTTTCAAGGTATGTAGTGAATGCATGGCTAATTACAATACACTCTTTTGACTGGATTTAGTATCCCCAACCAGGCCAGTTGCTTTATTTACTTTCTCATTTGACTAATTTTTATCCATAGCGGAAAAAATACAACATATGATACAATATTAACACACAGTTTAGCAATTAACATGCCAAAAGAAACCCTAACTTCTTGATTGTTAGATTCAAATTGCTCATTCTTCAACCATGAACTTCTTGATTTCATTTGACCCAACAAAATCTTCGACACCCAACAAACCAATGCTTCAAATCTCATTTCAAACACGCTTCACATCTACTCTCATAAATTTGAGGTGGTTCTTCCTCATTGATTCTTGTAGCTATGGAAATCAAGCCGATCATTCAAAAAAAATATATATATGATAAACTTGAAACCAGAAAAGGAGTGGGTCGGTGATGAGATATGTGGAGATAGAAAAACAGAATATATATATATTTTTTTCCACAAAATGAACCATAAGTTTGGGAGATAAAGTGGGGGTGATGATAGAATTTGAGGTTTGACCAATCAAGGACAGTGTGAGAAAAAATATAAGTAATTACACTATGTATGTTAAAATGTAAAGTAAAATACAGTTTGACCCCTGTGATTTATTGGAATGGACATTCCCTTTTCCCGTGGTTTCAAAATTCTCAATTACCCATTATGGTTTTGGATTAAAATGTCCACTTAATGGAAAATATGAACTCTAACGGTGTGAATTTCTAAAGTCAAGTATATCCCTATGTTAAATAAAAATTTATAAATAATGATGAAAATAAAAACAGAAAACATCATAAACCCAACTTGTGTAGATCTCCTTTATCGCGGACGTATTTCCGGCTTCAACATCATCCTCTAGTTCCGACAACATCCTCCAACTTCGACAAAATCACACATCGGATAACACCCTAATTAACTTGTTGGCTTCTGAAGCTGAAGCCATCACCACCGAATTACATCAACATTTTTTCCTTTTCCCTCTTCTCGTCATGCACATAACGAGTGTAGGACCCATAGCCTGATACCATAGCCTCCCTTAAACCAAACTTGGATCAAATCAACTCCATCGTCATCACGTGCTTGAATCTCCATCGTCATTTCTTTCGCAGTGTAGACAACATGCGAAACCAACTTGCAGTAGTTTTCCATCTCTACTTTCAAACTCATCGTAGAGACACATTTGTATGTTCCATGGATCTTCTGTGGAAACCCCTCTTTAGCGAAGAATTTATTCATATCCACCCATTCTTTTTCATCCGAGTTCATCTACTCATCAACCTTGTAATCAACCTTGCAAATGCCAAAAACATTCTCGCAAACTCGAGACATCACCTTTAAATAAAATGTGGACACAAACTTGTATTCTGAAAAAGCCTTATCAAATTTCTCAGTCTGGTCAAAGAACTCATTGATATCTACCCATTCATCTTTAGAACAAAGCTTTCCATCGATATTGCTAATCTCATCAATGCTTTTAGAAATAACAATGTCCTTGCAAACCCAAGGCTCCACTGTCACATTTTTAACCTGATCGGACTCTCCACCAAATAAGGAGTCTACTTCACTGTAGTTGATCTGCTCTAGTTCAACAGAGTTTTCAACACTCCCATGATGACTTTTATCTCTGTGATCATCAATTTCAATATTCCTCTCTTGTTCTGAGACACATACAATTTCTTCTTCTTCTTTGACCAAATCAACACTTTTAATGTCTTCATTCTCCTCGACACATTTTTGCTCAAAGATATTTTGGCTCTCTGTATTGTCGCTGGAAGATCCATTCTCCAAGCTTTTATTTCCAACTTCAAGCAATGCTTCATCAGACTCCTCATCCATTAACACGAAGGCTTCAGTTTCAACATCACAACAATTATCAACAACAGTGGCATGCTCTTCTATGTCTTCAAAACGTTTAGACCAACACTCTCTTTTGTAATCTATAATTTGTTGGGTAAAAGACATCTCGTAAGTTACCAATTCACATTCCAAGTCGTCATAACCAAACATAGAAAAATCTTTAGTGGCTTCTAAAACCAATTTCTTTTTGTGAAATTTCCAAGTCAAAATGCGGAGAACTTTTGACACTATTTGTTTTTCTGTCATTTTCTCACTGTTGATTCTCATATCACTAACGATGGATCTAACCCTGTCCATGTATTCTTGGACTCTTTCATCAGGCTTCATCTCTGCCAACTCGAATTGTCTCCATAACTCCTGCAGTTTCTTTTTTTGAACGTTTTCGTTTCCTCTATTGGTAACTTGTAACTTGTCCCAAAACTCCTTAGCTGTCTCTACCTCCATTAAACTTCTGCATACGTCTAATCCAACCTTTGTTCTTAAATAATAGAGTGCATGATTATTGTGAGAACGATTTTTCTCCAATTCTTTATTTCCCTCAACTGTTGATTTTTCACCTTTCTTGTCTTTTTCAAGTTCTTCAAAACCTGGCTCAGTCTTTTTCAAGTTCTTCAAAACCTGGCTCAATTACATGCCAGATACCAACCATCTTGAAAAAATTCTCCATCAATTGACACCAGATTTCAAAATTATTTTTCCCATCAAATACAAATACATGACACTCAGGAGGATTAAATAAAGAAGATATCTTGACTCCCAAAAAATAACACAGGCTCTGATACCACTTGTAGGATATAAAAAAATAATATATATCCAAAATAATATTAAAGAGATTAACGCACAGCGGAATAAAACTTCTTTATAAGAACAAACAAGAAACAAACCCGCACGCACACAATCTGTGCGACGCACCTAAGCCGAAGCTTGGTCGAAAAACAACCCGAAGACTATTCAGTTTCTCCTGTATCTTTGTATCTCTTTGTATTTTTCTCTGTGATTACAATGATCACCCAATACCTCTATTTATAGGCTAAACTATCCCTGAATCATACCATAAATCTGATTCAGAACTATTTTCTAAAACAACTAGGTTACCCAAAATAAACACTAAACCAAATAGGAAATAGACAAATAACAAATCCTACTACAATTATAATTACCTAATAAGTAAATACAAGTTTGGTTTAATTAATTCCAACAACGAGGAATTGAAATTACGGTAACTGTAAAATTAAGGACTGAACTGGCCAATTGTTCTTGTTTTTCCATGTAGGAATGAGTTATTGTGGTCTTGGTTCATTATCGACAAACTTGAACCCAATGTCTTCCAGATTTGAATGCAAATCCAAGCAAAACAAATCTTAGAATTTTCCCAATTTATGATGATAACCCACCAAATCGCAACCATCTCCCCCATACTCTCACTTCAATCAAGAAACATGTCTAAAAAAAAAATGTTTCCCAACTCCGTTTCCAAGCACAAAAAACCCGCCGGAGCCGCCTTCACCGTCATCTTCTTTGTCGGGAACTCTGTTTTTCTAACTTTTATGTGTACGGTGATTCTTCATATGCACAGATAACGAAATAACTAGGTCATTTGAGGTTATTTTCGAAACAATGAGGCATCAACTTTTTATTTCACTCTCATTTCACGAGTGTTTTTGTCACTCGCCGTTAGCGTTGTAATTTTCTGTTAAGTGGACATTTTAATCTAAAATCGTAAGGGAGTAACTAGAAGTATCAAAACCACAAAGGAGAAACTGTCCATTCTAACAAAGCCCAAGGACAAATTGTATTTCAACGACCTAAAATGTACTCTAACAATAAGATTGTTAAATATATTTGAAAAAGTTGAAAGAATTGAGAGGATTGAATTGCAAGGAAGATGGGGAAGGGATTGGGTATCTCTAGTAATGATAAAAAAAACATGTGGCAGTTGGATCAATTTCAATGGCTACAAGATTGTTAATGTCTACGACAACGTGGCCAGGATAAAGTATTGGAGTCCGGTTAATAATTACTACATCATCATCACATCATTGATGATGTGGTAATTATTAATTAATTAATCCACCTAAATGTTAACATGTGTAATTTTTTTTAATGACGCAACATATTAGTTAAAAGATGCTGTTAAATGCATATATTATGTGCATACATAAAGTGCTTTATGTGATCACTCAAATGTTATTTTATAAAAATATTCTTATTGTATTATGACATTTTGCTTTCTCCTCTCCTCTCTCCTCTCTCTTCTCTCCTCTCTTTACCCCGTTTGCTCTTTTTTTTTTTCCTTTTTTCTTTTTCTGTTTTTCCTTTTTCTTAAATATTTTTCTTTTAACTAATTTAATTTTGGTATTTTTATTTTTGACAACTCTTTTTTTTTTTTTTTAATTACTCTATCATTTTCACTATTAAGCATTTTAAAACCCAATAAACTTAATATTTAGTATTCTTATTTATTCAATTTTTTAAAATAATAATAATTTTAATTTTTTTCTTACTTTCTTTTTCGCCAAACACAAAAGAGAACTTAACCTTTATATTTTTCGCCATTAAAATTTGGGTGAAATACACTTTCCCCCTGTGGTTTCATGTTTTGGACAGTTTCCCCCCTATGCTTTCAAAACTGACAGTTCCCCCCTCATGGTTTTGGACTGAAGTGTCCACTTAACGGAAAATGGCTTCTCTAACGGCGCGTGAAGCAAACGCGCTCAAGACGAGAGTGGGGATAAACAAATTGATGATGTCATTAATTTTATTCCCAAAATAACCCCAACTAAAAAAAAAAAAAACTGGATGGTTGCGGGAAGCTCCCGCAACAGAAATGATGGGTTCCATTTCAGTTGCTGCAACTGAAATGGAAGGTTCCATTTCAGTTGCGGGAGCCTCCCGCAACTGAAATGAAACCCATCAAATGGGTTTCATTTCAGTTGCAGAATCCCGCAATTGATATGAAACCCAACAAAATGGGTTTCATATCAGTTGCGGGAGTGATTTAGGTTTAGGAAAAAAAAAAAAAAAAAAATAAAGGAAGAAGGAAGAAGATGATGAACAGTGCCATCGTCTTCTTCCTTCTTTCATTTTTTTTTTTTAAGTTTTTTTTTATCAAGGGTAATTTAGTCATTTTTTTTAACACCGTTAGAGAAGCCATTTTCCGTTAAGTGGACACTTCAGTCCAAAACCATGAGAGGGAAACTGTCAGTTTTGAAAGCATAAGGGGGAAACTGTCCAAAACATGAAACCACAGGGGGGAAAGTGTATTTCACCCTTAAAATTTAT
This sequence comes from Leptodermis oblonga, assembly GCA_016801395.1. Lineage (NCBI taxonomy): Eukaryota > Viridiplantae > Streptophyta > Magnoliopsida > Gentianales > Rubiaceae > Leptodermis > Leptodermis oblonga. Next base: position 41,606,605 of record CM028758.1, on the reverse strand, counting down.
TCATTAAATTTTTTTTCCAAACCCATTTTTTCATAATAAAATTATTATTATTATTATGATTATGAGAAAAATGAATAAATTAGAATCCAAAATTAAGAGAAAAAATTAGATGATTCGTTTTGTAGTGAAATGGGTTTCACATATGCAATTTTTAAAGCTAAAAAAAATATTAGAGAAAGTCAAAACTGAAAGAAAAAAAATTTTAATTAGTGTAGGAAGAAGGAAACTAAGTTGTAAAATAAATAATGGTAGAGGAGATTTTGAGAAAAATTGATTGCATGAGAGATGAGAGAGGAGGGAGGAAGACAAGACAGGAGAAAAAAAGTAAGTATAATACAATAATGATATTTTTGTAAAATAACATTTGATTGACCCACATAAATTACTTTATGTGGATATTTTTCTGCACATAATATGTGCAATAAACATTTTTCTTAGTTAAAATTCATAAATAACCATTGTTACGGACACATTTTTAATGACTCGGCAATGACGTAATAATGATTTTTAGTCAAAAGTTGACCCAATTTTAATGACTCTACAATCACGTGATGGTGATTAACTAATCAATATTTTTCACCCTATTGACCCATTTTAATGACTAAACAATGACACGGTAGTGATCAGCGTGGCAATATTTTATCACATCGAAAGTTTTATTTATATATTTGTTATAGACCACCAATTCCAACTTATTTAAGAGGTGATCAATAAGATTAAATGTCTAGTTTTGATTGAAAAGAGAGAACTAATGAATAATTTTTTATTGCCATCAACTTTTACTAATACCATTAATCACAATCATTTTTCATCTTTTCCATTCCATTCCTTCCCCATAAAATAAAATTTTGATCAATTATTGGAGCTGTAGAACTAAAATAAAATCCTTTTGTTAGTAAGGGGTCATCAAAATGTCTTACGCTTCAAAATTAACGAACCATTTAAATAGTTTTGACTAATTATTAATTACAATACACTATATTGTCTCAATAAGATACTATAATTGTTTCAGTTAGTAATCCTTATATTGACAATAAATAATATCATTGACTTTATTGATTACACACGCTATTCATGTCATTGAAATTCTTCCACTCACTACTATATATATAAAGGAGCACTTGAAAATTAGTTTTCACATAAGCAAAATGAGTTTCTTGATGAGTAGAAGCATTTTCTTCACAATTGTATTGTCATTGTTATTTGCTTGTGATGTCTCAGGGCAACACAGTCAAGGTCTTGAAAAATATCACGATAGTGAAGTTCATATACTGAATTTTTTGCCTGACAACATATGGGGGCATTGCTTTTCTGGAGATGACGAAATTGGTCGTAAATATCTTAATTTGCAAGAAGATTGGTATTGGACTTTCAATGGATCTTATTGGCGCACCGAATATTTCTGTCACTTTTGGTGGGGTTCCAAACAAGGTGGTTTTGCCGTCTTTAATAAACCTACAAAGGAGCATTGCAAAATTAGCCAAACCAAAAATTATTGTCATTGGGAAATTAAGCAAGATGGTTTCTATATTACAAACAAGGCTAATCCCCTACCCGACGACTTGATTGTTCTTTAGGCCGTTTTGAGAACGGGTGTGGGAACTAGGCTGAGTCCAAAAGGGTTTGTGCCCAAAACAAAGAAACAATGTTCTTAACCCAAAACATAAACACATATTCCACCACCACCCGGTCTGCCCCTCCGCAGCCTCACCATGGCCGCCGCCGTCGTCTCACCGCCGGCCTAAACCCTAAATCCCCAAAATCCAATTCTTCTTCTTCTTCTTTTTCTGTTTCAAGCCAAAAAATACTAGATTGAATTCCATATTTCCCCAAATCCCCAAAATGGGATGCCAACTAAAGATTCAATTTTAAATTCCAATTACAAATAAAGAGAGGAAGAAGAAGAAGAAGAAGAAGAAGAAGAAGAAGAAGAGGAAGAAGAGGAAGAAGAGGAGGAGGAAGAATAGAGAAGGGAGGAGGAGGAGAAGAGGATGCAGCCTACGTTGCCAGCCGAGCCGCCGCAGGCGCGAAGAAGAAGAAGAGGCGCGAAGAAGAAGAAGAGGGGCGAGAAGAAGAGGTCCGGCTTTGGCGGGAAGAAGAAGAAGGGCGGAAGAAGAAGAAGAAGAAGAAGAAGAGGAAGAAGAAGAAGAGGAAGGAGAAGCAGAAGAAGAAGCTGCCGGAGGAAGAAGAGGAAGAAGAAGAAGAGGAAGGAGAGAAGAAGAAGAAGCTACGGGAGGAAGAAGAAGAAGAAGAAGAGGAGGCCGGTGGCGGTTGCGGGAGGAGGCCGCCGGTGGCAGTGGGAGTCCAGATTTTTGAGGTAAAATTGGGTTGAGTTTTGGGTTTCAGATCTTGGTAAGGAACATGGGGTTGGGTTTGGTTTTGGGGTTGAGACTCAAAAAAGGGTAAACCTGTTACAAGTATAAAGAACAAGCAATTGCATGAGTGGGAGTGATTAGTGTATGAGATGTTGTTTTGTTGTAATTCCTTATTTTAATAAAGACTATGAAAATGTTGTTAACATTTTAATTGTTTTTTCATCTTTTATTGATAGTTTACTTTATTGATCAACTTAAATTTTTTTATCTCTGTTGACACTCTTCCAAGAGAATTCCAAAACCATTTCTTCATACTAGATCTGAAACCAATTCTAGATACTAGATCGAAAATCAATTCTTCTTCCCTTCCCTGTAGCCACCGGGGGAATCCTCCGTTGGTGCTGCCTTGGTAGGGAGGAGTGTCAGCAGAGGAAAACGTAGTGTAAGAGTTGAACCCGCCGTACCGTCGTTGTCGAACGATCGTGTCGCCGCCAGAGCATCGCCCGTCGGCGCTAAATGTGACAAAAGATGCTATCTTCTCTCCCTTTTTTCCCCCCCTGTTTCTCTCTGTGTGCGAAAGAAACTATGCGCTTTCTCTGAATTTCATTCTTGAGACGATGCCTAAAAACACGCGCTTTTGATGGATTGTGTTACTCGTGTAATTTTGTTTTTGAAGCATTTGGACGGTAATTATAATTTTGGTTGTGGTTCTTTGGTGTCTGGGAGTTTTTTTCAACAGGGGTTTGAAGTGTTTGGTGTGTTTCTCTTGTTTGGGTTTGGTTTGAAAGTCTTGAACTTCGGTTGGTTTTGGTTTTGGTTTTGCTAGACCTCTGAACTTATTGTTATGTAATTATATTATTAATCTTAAGATTTTTGCAAAAATTGAATTTGGGAGCTAAAATAGGAGTTCAAAGATTTCATCTTGGGATTATAGTCATGACGAGCATCTCCAAGGGTAGCTAAAATAGCAACCCTTTGTATCTACCGTGTGTAAAATGGCTTCAAAGTCATTCTCTAATGGTAGTTATTTTTTGGTTTCATTATTTTAGTTTCAAAAATTTTAAATTTAGGAGAGGCCTTGGACATTATTAGAAGGAGATGTTTTGAAGAGAAGATGTCTTGATCAAGAACTGATTCAATCATTGCAGTGGCTTGTGATGAAGTATGAATTGGAGAGGACAACGTAGGAAGATGATTTTGTTGATGATAAATAAATGTGTGTTTGTCACTAAAAGAATGAGAATAATAAAAGATTATAATGGTTATCAATTATGAAGTGAAATATGGAAATAAAAGAAAATTAGGAAAAGTAATAATGAATGCGAAAAAAAAATGTAATAATGATTAAAATAAGAAAAGCATATAACTTTTTTTAAGCGTACTAAAATTAAAAAGGTTCTATGATAAATTTTTTTATAGAAAAATTAAATAAAAAAAAAGCAGAGAAAAAGTAATTTTTAAAATGAAAATTTAAAAACTAAAATTTGTAAGTATAGAAAATAAAGGTAGTTGAAAATGAAACTAAAAAAGTGATAAGAATGATGGTGTACATAAAAATAGGCAAAAGGAAGGATAAACAGTTAAGAGATAAAGATATCTGAAAGGGCCAAAATCAAGTTTAGGTCGGAAAGTTTCATAAAGCCGAGCCAAAGACATAAGCTTAGACCGGTTTAACCCTTAGGTCGGTCCCACTAAGTCTTCTTATATTCCTCTCAACGGTCATCACTACCGAGCCATAAAGCTTAGGTCGGAACAAGTAAGTAAGGGCACTGACACATTAGGTAGAAGTCATAATAGGATTAGACATGTATTTTGAATGCATGCAGAAATCACTCAGAATGATGGCGTGAAGGAAGCTACAAGTCAGATTATGATGACGGGAGCAGTTGGACACGCAGGGAGACGAAGTAGTTGGGTATGCTGATTATTACATTACAACGGGCATAATTTGGGTCTTGATATAAATACTAAGTCTTCAGACTTAGGGAGTTACGCAACTATTTACGTTTTGAGCTCTTGGTGCATACTGTTCATATTCTTCACCGGGGGGAAAGCCCCGCATCTTTCTTGCGTTTTTACATTGGTCATCAAAATATCCATAGCCTCCGGTTTCCCCTTCATTCGAGTGAATCCGAGCCATTCAGCCCGGTTTCCAGCGCCGCTTCCCTTCTCCTTAACTTAGCAACTACCGAAGTGGACCTTGACGTGCAAGAATTCTTATTGGACCGCAAGAAGCATCCATCGAGGGACAATTTGCGTCACATCAACTGGCGCCGTCTGTGGGGAACGTTTGATCGAATTATTTCATCAAATTTTCTCCATATTCAAAGAAATTTGTTGAAACCATGACGCAAATTCAAGATTGTTCGGGAGTGGGTGCTTCTTCTTCCAACACCACCGCTGCTTCCACCGTTTCGACCACCACTGTAGTTCCTACCACCACCAATGTTCCACCTATTACCACCGCCGTTGTCATATCTCACACCACGGAGCCTCTCACCCTTCAGCAAGAACAAGTTTAGAGAGAAAAATTTTATCGTTTGTTCCCACAGTTGTTCACCTCATCAATTCCGGCCCTCCCACCACCTCTACTCCCAGTTTGGGACTCCCCGTCTCAAACATTACCACTATCTCAGATGTAGTTAACGTAGAGAATCCTCTTGGTTCACAGGCTATTCATACTATTCCTCCACCAGGAGCTCTGTTCAATCCCATGGCCGATCCTTCCGTTGTCTTGATTTCCAATCTCCCCCCCCCCCCCCAGTCTGTTACTGTTTCGGGATGTCCTCCTTACTCTGGGGGGGCTCATCCTTTTTCGGGGTCCAACTATGTAGTTGGTCTCCCTACCCTTTCTACCGCTCCTCCTATTTACACCACCTTAGCCCATACCCAGGTCACCCCTACCTTTCCAGCTCCTTTCATGGTTCCTACCGCTCAGCTCAATACTTACCCTTTCATGTCAAGTTTGCCTTTTCCTATGTTAGGACAACAAGTGAGTTAGTTAGGTCAGCCTGGTCTAGGTCCGTAGTCGAGCCAAATAGGTCAGCCCGGCCTAGGTCAACAGTTGAGCCAGTTTAGCCACCATGGTCCCGAGGTTAACCAATTAGGATATCCCGGACACATAACCCCGTCAAGCTTAGCTCAGTTTCAACATTACGGCATAGGCACAAGCCGAGCCATGCAGCCCCTCACTGGGTACTCTCCCTTACTTAACCCGAGCTATTATACCTTGCCCAGCGCGGGGAATTTCGCAACTGAAGGATCACTACCTGCTTATCCCGGAATGGAAGGATACCCCTTAGGTCAAACAGGATACGCCCAGCCCGGTCAAGCAGCCCTACCTGGATCTGGATATGCTCAGTTGGGACGAGCAGGGCTCACATCTCGAGTCTCTCATCCATTTGGCTCGGAAATTCAAATAGCTCCATTTCCACCAGGCTACAAAGGTTTAGGTAAGGTTGACAAATACGATGAAACTGCTGACCCGACGGCTCACTGGATGCAATGCATGAGTGTCATGGATGCTGCAAATTTATCAGATGCTAACCGCTGCATGACCTTTCATCTTACTCTAAAAGGTCAGGCTATTAATTGGTATTGTACCCTGCCTCGAAACTCTATTCATTCATTAGATCAATTTGATGACTTGTTTCTAGCTAATTTCATGGACAACAAGATATTATCTAAACCTATTTCACATTTAATGAACATAAATCAGAGGGTAGGAGAGGGGTTGCAGGCCTATATAGATCGGTTTAATGTAGAATCTAGGCAATGCCATGAAAAAGATGACAGGATCATGATGGGGTCATTTATTAATGGATTACGGTCTGGACCATTAGCTACTGAACTAACCATCCGACCCTCACATTCTTACTTCGAAATGATGGTTACTGCTGTTAATTTTGCTGTTATTGAGGATGCTGCAGTACTTAAATAGGAACGAGAGAGGGGTTTTTCTGACAATTACAGCAAGAGAAAAGCTTCTTCTCCGATCCCTACCATGGGAGGAGGTAAGAAGCAGAACTTTGTAAATACTAACAACACTGGCCCGAAGGTTGGGGTCGGTGTCAATGCCTTGCAGGTAGTCGAGCCCTTTTCCGTGCCTCGGGCCGACATATATGCGGCCATCCAGCATCAAGGGTTGCTACCTCCGGCCCGTCCCATGACAGGTCCCACAGATCGGCTTAATCCTAGAAGGTATTGTAACTATCATAAGTATATCGGCCACAATACTAATGATTGTAGAGATTTAGATGCAGAGATAGCAAAGCTTATCCAACCTGGAAGATTACCTTAATATACGCAAGTGGCCCCTCTGCCCAAACCTGCAGCTCCATCAGGTCGGGAACGACTTACAGGATGTTACCGATGTGGGGAGCCCGGTCATTTTGCCCGAAAGTGTTCCCAACCCGATCCCCGGGCCCCAAACGCTGGGGCTGGTGCCGACATAACTATAGCTGGGGTCGTGAACACCATAGCTGGAGGACCGACCCAAGGTGACTCCAATCGTCAGAGAAAACAGGTATATCGACAAAGGAAAAATGTTCTAGGTAAGCGTAAAGCAGACACCAGTTATTACTTTTGATGACAATGATCTTTTCTTGCCTTATGATTATGATGATCCACTAGTGATCGATTGTTACATTTCTAATTATCAAGTACGTAGAACATTATTAGACACTGGTAGCTCTAGTAATATATTAGTAATATAATTACTACTAAGGCATTAGCAGGATGTCGGTTGCATAAGGCACATTTAAATTCAGTACGTACATCTTTGGTTGGCTTCGGCAACCACCATGTTATTCCTGTGGGGCAGTTAAGCATACCAGTCACCTTGATAGCTGGCCAGCTAAAAAGAACTGAAACCATATATTTCGTGGTCATTGATGAGCCCTCACCTTATAATGTATATCTAGGTCGGCCTAGACTAAATCAATTTCAGGCCATTGCTTCTACCATGCATATGCTTTTAAAATTCCCCACCATGGGTGGTGTGGCTTCTCTTCATTGTGATGTCATACAGGCCAAGCAATGTTACACAGCTTCTCTAAGAGAACAGGCGCCTCTGGACCAAAAATCCAAGTTGCTTCAGCGGTCGCCCCGACCCTCGCGCCTCGGGTTTCGACGGCTACCCTTCAGGGCAATATCGCCCACCCCATTAACATCACCGACCTGGCAGGCAGCTCGGATCGATCCATTGAGGCTAGGGCTGAAGTTAAGGCTGTCCCTCTGGCTGCCGACCCAAACAAGGTAATTAAGATAGGAGCCGATTTACCTCCTCAGTTACAACATGATTTACTTAACCTTTTGCGTGAGTTTGCGGAAGTCTTTGCTTGGGGGCCGGAAGACATGTCTGGCATTTCTTGAAACATCATTGAACACAGGCTATCCATTGATGCCAGTCATAGGCCGGTTCGTCAACGGAAGCGTAACCTAGGAGGAGAACGCAGCAAATACATAGAAATAGAAGTCAACGCTTTACTAGAGGTGCGTATCATTCGAGAAGTGGATTATCCTGAGTGGCTAGCTAATCCTGTATTAGTTCCCAAACCAGACGGCTCATGGCGTATGTACATCGACTTTACCGACCTGAACAAGGCCTGCCCCAAAGATTGGTTCCCCTTGCCCTTAATTGATGTTCTGGTCGATGCCATAGCTGGATTTCGCTTTCTCAACTTCTTGGATGCCTACAAGGGCTATCACCAAATCTTCATGGCTAAAGAAGACGAGGAGAAAACATCCTTTATCACGGATAAAGGTACTTATTGCTTTATTAACATGCCTTTCGGTTTAAAAAATGCTAAAGCTATTTTTCAACGCCTAGTAAATAAGATCTTTAAAAATCAATTAGGTCGGAATATGGAAGCATATGTTGATGATTTACTTGTTAAAAGTAGGGATGAATCTAATTATCTAATTGATTTGCGTGAACCACTCGAAACCTTAGTCTAATACAAGTTAAGATTAAATCCTAAGAAATCTATTTTTGGGGCAACATCGGGTAAATTTTTAGGTTATATGGTTTCTGAAGATGGTATTTCTGTTAATCCTAAGAAAGTAGAGGCTATCCTGCAAATGCACCCTCCTAGGTCAGTTCATGAGGTACAACAATTAATGGGTAGACTAGCGGCCTTAAATCGGTTTTTAGCTCGGTCGGCAGAACGAGCTTTGCCATTTTTTAGCATTTTAAAGAAATCAAATAAATTTGTGTGGACTCCAGAATGTCAAATAGCTTTTGAACAATTGAAATTATATCTAGCATCTCTGCCATCTTTAACTATGCCGATTTCTGGGGAACAATTACACATGTATATAGCCACCACCGAATCTGTGATTAGCTCGTTTTGCTTCGAGAAGATAACTAGGTTCAAAGACCCATCTATTTTGTTAGCAAAGTTTTGTAGGCTGCAGAAAAAAATTATTCCAACCTAGAAAAGTTAGTCCTGGCTCTAGTTCACTCCACCCGACGTCTCCGACCTTATTTTGACTCCCACGGAGTCACTGTCTACACTAATGCACCCTTAAAGGCCGTTTTACAGAAAGCTGAAATTTCAGGTCGTCTCACCAAATGGGCCATTGAACTGGGGGAGTACGATATTACCTTTGTGCCTCGCACCGCGGTCAAAGGTCAAGTATTGGCAGATTTTATAGCCGAGGGAATACCGGACATTCAGGAGGACGAGTCTAGTCCATCACCAGAAACCGACCTCCTTCTAGCCATAGCAAAAGGCGATGATTCATGGACACTCTATGTAGACGGTGCTTCAAGCCAGTCCGGATCGGGTGCCGGATCATCCTCACCAGCCTTACCGGGGAAGTCCACACTTATGCTTTGCGATTATGTTTTATGGCCACCAATAATGAAGCAGAATACGAAACCATGGTAGCCGGTCTGAAATTAGCCTGGAAGCTGGGGGTCCGAAATCTGAAAATTTGTTCAAACTCCCAGTTGGTCGTCAAACAAATTTTGGGGGGGAGTACAAGGCTAAAGATCGGCAAATGGAAGAATATTTGGCACTGGTACAACAACAGCTGCAAATTTTTCCAAAATGGACTATAGAGCGAGTTCCATGGAGCAAGAACACAAATGCAGATGCCTTATCCAAATTGGCTTCTTCGGTTTTCTCTCATCTGACTAAAAGTGTTCCAGTAGAAGAGGTAAAGACTAGGAGTACGGCCGAGTCAACAATCTTGTCCATAAGCGAGGGTTAGGATTGGCGATCCCCTATATGGCAATATTTACAAAACAGTACTTTTCCGGACTCGCGAAAGGAAGCACAGCGAATACGAAAGAAAGCTGAACACTATCAGATAGTTGGGGACGATCTATACAAAAGGGGGTTCCTAATGCCATTACTAAAATGTTTGAGTCCAGGAGAGGCGGAGGTCGTGCTCAAGAAAATACACCAGGGGGATTGTGGGTTCCATATCGGGGCTCGAAATTTGGCAAAAAAGTAATTGGGGTTGGGTTTTATTAGCCTCGATTATTTCAAGAAGCAGTCAAGTATGTTCAGCATTGTTCCAACTGCCAGCATAATGCACCGACTCATAGATTGCCGGCATCCAGTTTTACAGGGATAATTGCGCCTTGGCCTTTCGCGGAATGGGGGATAGATCTCATGGGGCCATTTCCTAAAATCGGCTCTTGTCATTATCTAGTTGTGGCCATAGACTACTTCACTAAATGGGTGGAAGCCGAGGCATTGACAAATATTACCGGGCGAACTGTAGCTCAGTTTTTATGGAGGCAAGTCATCTGCCGTTTCGGCGTGCCCAATTCAGTTATCTCAGATAATGAGACTCAGTTCGAATCCAAGAAATTCACGGCCTTATGTTCAAGGCCAGGTATTACCCAACGTTTCGCATCTGTGGCTCATCCTCCAGCAAATGGGCAAGTGGAACTCACCAATCTAACTTTGTTGCACGAGTTGAAAACCAGACTAGAAGATAAGGGTAAGAATTGGGTGGAACAGCTACTTCATGTGTTATGGTGTCACCGAACTACGTCTAAATCAGCTACGGGAAAGACTCCTTTCGAGCTAGCCTTTGGAGTCAATGTTGTCATACCCCCAGAAATACAAAGTGGTGCACCCCGAGTCATGCACTTCGAAAGGGACCAGAATCAAGGAAACTTGGAGCTTAGTTTGGATTTGATGGAGGAAATCCGGGACACTGCTTACGTACACCAATTAAATTATAAGAATTTAGTTCGGCAACACTATGATGCTCGGGTCAAACATCGAACCTTTGTACCGGGAGATTTGGCTTTGCGGAACCGAGCTATCAGTAAACCGCAAGATCAAGGCAAGTTAGTATCCAATTGGGAAGGGCCCTACCGGGTGATCGAAGCCCGACCTACTGGTAGTTATGTTTTAGAAGATTTACAAGGACAGTTAATTCCGCAGGCTTGTAACGCATCACACTTAAGAAAATACTATCTCTAAGTAAGTTGGAGACAAGATCATGAAAACGTTGAGTCATATATTCAAAGAAAAAAGTTATGCCGGCCTGATACAAAGATTGTTCTAAAATGTTCCGAAAGATTGTACAAATAAAAGCTATGATGGAGGAGCTTGGGAAGTCACTTCTTCATCCACCGCCCCACTTGGATCGGCCGTAGGATCCTCTTCTTCTACGTTCCCCGGCAGAGGAATACCGGTATCTTGGCATTCCTGCTTGACCTCATCAACCATATCGAAGGGATCACGACCCTGAGGTAGCAAAGACGTATGGGCCAAGGAATCTTCAGGGAGGCCCTCCACCGACCTGGGGCCTCTAAACTCATCCCAGCACAAGGTATACCTGCACTGAATAAGCTCCAGAAATCGCCGGTTCATCAGATCCAGCAATGGTCCTTCCTTGAAAGATTTTAAAGCGGTTTGACGCACCGCTTCCACTTCAGCTGGGCTAAGTAACTCGGCGGACTTCTTTGCCTCTTCTTCTAAAGCCTTCTGTAGGGCGGTCTTCTCCTCCTTTAGGGCGGCAACTTCAGCCTCCAAGCCCTGGTACTTAGTCTCCAATTGGCTAGCCTTAGTACTGAGCTCCTGGTTTTCTGCGTAGAGCTCAGTGTTCGTGGCCTGAAGCTTGGTGACTTTGCTAACTGTTCGATGCTTTGCCGCATCTGGTTGCTCGCCTCGACTATCTCCACGAAGGAGCTGTGGGAGTCGGTCACTATTTCCGAGTAAGGCCGGACATCTTCGGGCAAGGGCCCCGTCAAATGAGGCTGATATACAGGCCGAGCTAGGGAGCTCGGTCTTTCCTTTTGATCTTTAAGGATTATCATTCTTTCCTTGGACGACGAGTCCAAGGGCCCCAACAACTCATCCGGGCTGGGTAGCTCGGCTCCAATAGTGGAATCCGTCAATAACTGTGGGGCCTTGGCGTGTTTGGCCGCTTGAACCTCCATGGGGATCGGCCTGTTCTTCTTCGATGCTCTGAGAATTAAGGCGTCAATGGGGAGATCGGTCCCTTCCTTTTCTTGGGTCAGGTCAATTTCTGCAAGGAGTCTTTTTGAAGATCCCGAGGCTGCCGTCTGCTTATGGGATTTCTTCTTCCGACCGAATCCACCGAAACCACCTGAGAACAGAAGAGACAGATGCAAGAGTATCAGCAAGACCGAGTTAAGATAAATAAAACCACAGTTATAAAAGCTCAGAGGCAGGTAATTATATTCTGGTTCAACATTGGGAGCCCGGCTCAGCCCGGCCCATACAAGGAGGCCCTTGGAAGGATATTTAACCGAGTATTTCTCTGAACTGGTATAAGAGTTCAAAATCTTATATTCCGACAACACTATGGGATTGGACTTATCCAGGTTCTGATCTGCCGGCGCAGTGAATTCCAACCATCGGCAGGGAAGGTTGGCTTCGTCAGCTTTCACCATGAAAAAATGGGTCTTCCAATGTTTTATGGTATCTGGGGAGTCGGTTGTGAGGATGGGTCTGGTCCTACGTTTTTGCAAAGAAACCCATCCCGGCCCATAAGGATATTGACGGGGGTATAATATTGGAATAACATATCTAGGGTGGGTCGGATTTTGGCCCCAGAACAGACGCACATAAAGCCCACTAGAAACCTAAGTGCATTGGGCACTAACTGGCTCAACCCAATGCCTAAGTAACTACATAGCTCAGTCAAAAAAGCTGGGACAGGAAATCTTAGTCCGAATTTTATATGGTGCTCATATACGCCGACCCAACCATCAGAGGTACTGGTTATTCGTTCTTCGGGTGTGGCCAGTCGGGTCGGGATAGTTGGGTCAAAATAATGGGCCGATCTTAGGGTTTCTAATTCTACCCTATTAAGTTCAGATTGTATTTCATCGGGATGAAAATCATAGGAGATGGCGGCCACATCTACATAAAGCAGTACAGATGTATCGGAATCATGCATAATTTCGAGAAAACAGAAGATCTCGTGGATAAATTTAAACTAGCAGTATATCCTACGTCCGATAGCAGTAAAAAAGGGCTCATGCATTGTGCTTACAGGAAAATTATCCCTAAGCCGGCGATTCAATTACCAATTACCAAAAGGAAGAAGAATTAACTAATCGGAAGACGGGTTCGGACGAGACGCGCCGGTACCGGAACTCCTTTCCTCGGCCATGGAATGCTGCAGAATAACAATGAAGACATGGCGGAGAGAAACGGTAGCACGAACGAGCACGGCGAAGAGAGGTTACAGCACAGACGAATACAGGGCAAAATTGAAGAAGCAAGAAAGTCTGTTTTGAAAGCGTGAAGGCCGTAATGCAAGGCCTTTCGATACTTAAAGGAAAATTGGGAAGACGAAGTGTAGCAGACAAGCCAACGCTGGAGCTATTAATATCGCCTCGAGAAATGGACAAACGTGGGAAGTCATACCGAGCGCCTCGAAAGTCGCTAAGCGTGTCTTGTCGTGTCCCGACTCTTCAAAGGCCGAGGTACGCCTTTATTGATAAATTCAGACTTTTTGGGTCAACATCACATTATTCACTTATGAATCGGCTAACGTATTATTTTCTTTGGGTCAGTTTTTATTATCTGTAGCTCATGCTTTCTTTTGATAGTTATGATATTCGGTAGGTCGGTAACTTTCTACTACTTCACTTGAAATAGTTTAACGCTTCTAGTAAGCTTAAGTCGGAACAATCCACATTTCATGCTGGCTTAGGTAAGAAAGAAAATTTTAAAAGTAGTTTGGGCAGATATCGGGTGGATGCATGATAAATACCTTGGTCAAATTTTTGGTTCTATAAAACACAAGAAAGTATTAAGTTTTAGCTCGGTAAAACCTAATATTAGGGGGACTTGTTGGTGTACATAAAAATAGGCCTTCATTGGGCCTGGCCCAATGAACAAAAGGAAGGATAAACAGTTAAGAGATAAAGATATCTGAAAGGGCCAAAATCAAGTTTAGGTCGGAAAGTTCCATAAAACCGAGCCAAAGACATAAGCTTAGACCGGTTTAACCCTTAGGTCGGTCCCACTAAGTCTTCTTATATTCCTCTCAACGGTCATCACTACCAAGCCATAAAGCTTAGGTCGGAACAAGTAAGGGCACTGACACAGTAGGTAGAAGTCATAATAGGATTAGATATGTATTTTGAATGCATGCAAAAATCACTTAGAATGATGGTGTGATGGAAGCTACAAGTCAGATTATGATGACGGGAGCAGTTGGACACGCAGGGAAACGGAGTAGTTGGGTATGCTGATCATTACATTACAACGGGCATAATTTGGGTCTTGATATAAATACTAAGTCTTCAGACTTAGGGAGGTACGCAATTATTTACATTTTGAGCTCTTGGTGCATACTGTTCATCTTCTTCAACTATACTAACTTGATCATCGGAGTTACAACGGGGGGAAAGCCCCGCATCTTTCTTGCATTTTTACATTGGTCATCAGAATTATCCATAGCCTCCGGTTTCCCCTTCATTCGAGTGAATCCGAGCCATTCAGCCCGGTTTCCAGCGCCGCTTCCCTTCTCCTCAACTCATCAACTACCGAAGGAGACCTTGACATGCAAGAATTCTTATTGGGCCGCAAGAAGCATCCATCGAGGGACAATTTGCGTCACATCAAATGATAACTAATATTTTTAATGGAAAGAAAAATTGTAATTAAAAAGATTATTAATAATTATTGAAAGTGATAAACATGAAAATCATGGAAAAAAGCAATAATGATTAAATAGAAATAAATTTATGGGATTGGAGAATTATTAGAAAAATAATGAAATATTATGGTGAATATGTAAAAAATATACGAGGGTTGTTTTCTAAAATAGTAAAATACTGGAAAAATAAGACAAATGAAAAGGAAATTGGGCGATTTTGCCGTTGGAAAAAGGCTTAAGTTAAGTCTTTAATGGAGGGACTTGACAAAATGTCAAGTTTTGTAATATTTCTGAAAGGTTTTGTCATCAAATTTTTTTAAAAAAAAAAAAAACAGTTTTGAAAGGATAATGTCAATTTCTGTAACATGACAAAATATTGTGACTAACTGAGCAATTCACTCAAATAAAATATCAAAAATAAAGTGACATATGAACGTTTTAAAGATAAACAAAAATAGAAAAATGAAAAAGTGAAAGATTGGAGTTTATTTTGTCAAAAAGTAAAATAGTATTGGATGAATATGAAAAAAATGAAAATTTGGGAGTATATTTTGTAAAAAAAAAAAAAAGTAATTGACAAAAATGAAAATTGAAAGATTGGGATTTATTTTGTAAAAAAATAAAATAGTATTCAGCGAAAATGTAAAAGAAATGAAAGTTTTGGGTTTGTTTTGTAAAACAAATTAAAATAGTACAAAAGTACTTCAAAGAAAATGGAAAACGGACCGTTTTGCCCTCCAAAAAAGGCTGCCGTTTGGAGTTTAACGAGGGGCTTGACGGAATATCAAGTTTTGTCTCATTTTCGAAAGGCTTGTGATAAATTTTTTTGTTTTTTTAAAAGATCATATTTATTCGGGTAATATCACCAAAGATTCATAACTAACTGAACAATTTATTCAAACTTCTATGATTTCACTAACTTGAAATCTTATCGCTTCAACATTTTCCACACTACTTTTTCATCAAAATGGGCCACCTATTTGTGGAAATTGGCAAATAATGTACAGATACAGTGGAGAACTCTGAAAACAGACGCCTTCCATTTGGGCAAACATGCGAGTGCCCTGAGCCGGATCCTATCATCCCATTTTTCTTTAGAGCGATTTGTCCTCAAATTGGAACCCGCGCCACAAGACTTGTTAGAGAAATTTGGAACTAATATGATCCTTATATTTACTTTATCGTGTAGTCCACTCCACTTCTCTTCTTGCCTGATCTTGGCCTTCTATATCTCCATTCGCATGTCGCCCACCTATGCTCATAGTTTCACTCAATTGCAAAATTAATTCCACAAAAATACAAAATTTGGCAATTAAAAATGTCAAAAGACCTATGTAATCCAAAAGGGTCCACGGAATGTGGATAATAATTTGTTGATCCTTCAAAGATGGCTACTTGGAGTTAAAGGAAAAACATAACACAAGAGAACGGTTCATTAGGCCGAGGGCGTTGTTGAATACAGGAAGCCTGGTAAGAAAAGTTCTGAAAATTAAAAGTCCTACAAGGTTGGAGATCATGGGAATTTTAAGGTATGAAAGACTATGAACTTTATTATTCAAATGTGAGTATATGGGGCATTCAGCCATAGCCTGTCCAAATTATATCCCATGAGTTATTTATATGGACCCATAATTACCACATTCTTTCCCAAAACTAATTTCTTAAAATCAACCAAAACCTAATTAGAAACAAAGTAAACAAGTAATTATAAAATCTTACTACAAATACAATTTCCTAATAAACTTGATTTGATTTTCCCAACGAAAGGTCTTACACAAATGCATCATTTTCTAATGTGAAATACAAAATTATTTCCGAAGTCTTAAAAAATAGACTGAAAAAGGTGATACCCTCTTTGGTTGGGGTGAACCAAAATGGTTTTGTATATGGCCGTTACTAAAAAAATGTGCTTTTGGCTCATGAGGATTTGGAGTATATAAGAAAGAAAAAAATCTGGGAAGGTTAGCCATATGGCCACGAAGTTAGATATGAACAAAGCTTATGATAGGCTTTCTTGGAATTTTTTTCTGAGAGTTATGCGAGTCATGAGATTTCCCGAAAATTGGATAAAGTGGATTGCAATGTGTATTTCTACGGTTCAATTTAGTCTGACCTTTAATGGCCAGTCATCGGATATGTTTGTTCCGAAAAGAGGAGGATTACGTCAAGGGTGCCCACTTTTCCCTTTCTGATTCATTCTTGCACAGCAGATATTGTCTGAACTTATTGATGCTGCTGTAGCACTGGGCATTGTTTGAGATTTTAATAAAATAATAATTTATTTACTATTTTTGTGAAAAGAATTTCAATTACAAAATAATTATTTATATCATAAATGTATTTTGAGTGATTGCATTATATTTATGTTCATAAGTTACAAATATATTTTAGTCTGAATAAATTAGATGAAAAGAAGGAATCGTATTTTATCATTGAGAAAAACGGTTTGTTTTATTAAATTCCTTAAGCATTTCTATAACGGTTTGCTGTTTAATTGTATAGTTAATTTCTCTATACATTAATCCTTGCCAACGGTTCACATAGTGCCCCAAGTATATATATGATACTAGATGTGAACACCGTGCGTATGCACGGTGAATGCCCAATAATATTATTATGTGATAATATAAAAATTAGAATTATAAATAATAATTAGTTTATTATAAATATATAGTTAAAAACAAGAAACATGGGTTAACTATAACACAAATACTTGTGACTTTTCGTCAAATATAGAATTGGCATGCCTATTCTCTTCCCTTTCCTCACCTTTTCATATTTTTTCTTGTCAACTTCTTTAGTCTTCTTCTAAAAATTAACAAAGTTGTTGAATGAATATGATTCGCGTTGTAAGTAGACATCGACGGCATGAGAAACTCTATTGTCAGATGAGGTGAACCTGAAGACATATTTTCTAGCTCTGAATAGAGGAACTTTGTTTTTCATTGGAGTTGAATCAGCATAAACCTGCAAATTTGAAGAAGAGATTGAGAAAAATCAATAATAAATTTTTTTTTTATAAAATTTCTCTAAACAAAAAATATGTTCTTAATGGATGTATATATTACGAAAAGTTGCACTATTAGCGTGAATTAGGCATGCACATAAGGATTATAAACAATAAAAAGTTATTTTTCTTTTGAATGGACAGAAGATATATATAGATTGTGAGTGTCTATTCATATTTTTTTATGGATTACCAAGAGTCTTCTTATAATTAATAGAAAGTAATAATGGTATATTAAATAAAGGAGTTTAAGTGAAAAAAATAAACGAATTTGATGTGAAAAAAATAAAGAAAATTTAGTGAACAATGTAAATAACCATAATATAATTAATAGCCTTTACAAATATTTAAATCTTATAGTATATGAAAAATCAAAAAAGAAAAGAGTAAATGAAAATAATAAAAAGTATATAATATATTTATTTGTAACAAAATCAACTTATTTATCATGATAAATGGTTAATATTTTACAAATATGACTAATTAATATTCTACATTAAATCATATTGATAAAATATGAAAGATATATGCATATATATATATATATTTATATTTAAATAAGTTGAATATGGAGGGTTAAATATGAACGTTAATTTTTAATGTAGAAATTTGAAAAATAACTTAAAGAAGCTAAACATACAAAAGAAAATGTTATCCAATTAAAATAGAGAAAATAAAATTTATGTTTTTAATAAACAACTATTAAATGTTCCTCTTATATTGCCTTTATATGGAAAGTTTATTAAATTATGTGCTAATGTGGCAGCCATATGGCATTATTTAGAGGTAAGTTACATAGTGATAAGGTATATTACATTAAATGCTAGACCTATGTGGTGCTTATGTGGCATCCAAGTGGCAAATTGAGGTGAAACTTATATTACTTTCTATTATATAGGATAGACATACGTGTGTGTATTTTATAGTGTATCAAAATATTTGAGTCTCACATATTATGTAAATTAACATATACTCAAAGAATATATGAATTATATTATGTAAATTAACATCTCTCAAAGAATATATGAATTATATTATGTAAATTAACATCTTTCAAAGAATATATGAATTTACATTCTTTGAGAGATGTTAATTTACATATTTGAGTATATGTTTAGAAGAGTTAATCTACGGTATTATAGAGATATGGTAAAGACGACATGATGTATATCCGACTTATCCTCTATTAGCAGTGCAAGCTTATGAGTAGTGTACAGCTAGTGTGCTGGGCTGTTGAATCCTGAGAGTGACAAGTTAAAAGATAGTGATCTGCTGAACCGGATTCTTCCGCAGAGGCGTTTGAATCACCTAAAAATAGCGATTACGCGCCTCAGCCCATGCCACACTAGTTTTATCTAAATTATTGTTATTTACTTTAATGTATAATATGTGAGAGATATTTCTTTGCTAAACTAATTCATATATTCTTTGAGAGATGTTACTTTACATATTTGAGTATATGTTTTGAAGACTTAATCTATGGTATTATAGAGATATGGCGAGACGACATGGTGTATATCCGACTTACCCTCTATTAGCGGTGCAAACTTATGAGTAGTGTACAACTAGTGTGCTGGACTATTGAATCCTAGGGTGACAATCTAAAAGATAGTGATCTGCTATACCGGATTCTTCCTCAGAGGCGCTTGAATCACCTAAGAATAGCGATTATGCGCCTCAGCCCATGCCATACTAGTTTTATCTAAATTATTGTTATTTGCTTTAATGTATTTTTATATTATTATTTATACTAATATTTTGATTTTATTCGAGCAGGAACAACAGCTGAGAACTAGGTGTTGGGACTTGGGAGCTAACTCTTGGGTCACACTCTGATACCTATGTTAGAATGAGATTTCAATATCAATTTTCCCTCTTTCCAGCTAAAAATCCCTTACCTCCTAATTATAATTGTATCTCTATTTTTAGGTAGTGGTGTTCTAGGACAAATGGGCCGAGTTGGTCAAGTTGGATATACGCTAGTTCATATCTCAACTCAGACATTAGTTCTGTCTACTGTGGTCCTGCGTCAACTCGGATGGAGGACGCATGTTAATTCAGCGCCACCTGTCTTTAACCACCTTCCTTGGTCTTTGTACGCAAACATCATTATGTTGTGACCAATCCGGGAGGAAACACGTGTCCTGTGTATCTTTTTGTTCCGAATTCATTGTCGGATGTGGTTATCTTGGGTAATTTCTTTAGTTATTGGGCCGAGAAATTTGGGATATGGACTGAGTTCAGCATCAGGCCCATATTCAACAGTGTTAGTATTGGTCAGGACGTCCCTCCACTCACACTCACTTGATGTTTGCAGATGATTGTATGATATTTCTTAAATGTTTGTGGGGATCAATGATTCAAATGATACCTATCCTTAACATGTATGTTCAAATCTCTGGCAAACGTATAAGTTTTCAGAAGTCAGCCTTCATATTCAGCCCAAATACTGATGCAGATCTGCAAAGTTTACTCTAAGGTCTTCAGTCAATATTCATAATTCAGATGTCTTGGGCAGACCCTTGGGCATCTCATTAGATTTTGGGCAAAAAAGGTCAAGTTTATTTGGAAAGTTGCTCTCAAAGTTACGAGGGAAACTTACCTATTTGGAAAAGCCATTCAAATCATGATTTTGATCTCATTTTTATTTTATATTCCCTCCGTCGCACTCAAAGAGTCCACTTTAAAAAAAAATTATTGTCCCATTTAAAGAGTCAATTTTGAATTTGTTTATATTACATACCTTTACTAATATAATAATGTGTGGTTCACAATTAACCATTACTTCTAAAGTAAGGATATAAGTGAAAAATAGTGGTAAATTACTTATTTTAGGTGTTGTACCTGACAACTCATAATAAGTTGTACACATTTCAAAGTGGACTCTTTGAGTGAGACGAAGGGAGTAATAATTTTTATCATTCTCAACATATATTTTTTACATTTTCAATACACATTTTTGCATTCCCAATACAATTTTAATATTTTAAAATAAAATTGAAATTCAAATCATGATTTGGATAACGTTTTCAAATAGGGTAGGTTTGAAGATGTAAGTTGTACTGTGCTTTCAATATGAATATAAAGTTAAGATTTAATTTATCAATCTCCACATTAGGGTGGCAATTGGGAGGGAAAGGGAGGGAATTGGGAGGAGTTTATTGGGTGAGAAATTATTGGGTGTGAAATTATTGGGTAGAGGTAATTAATTACCCATGTAATTTTAATGTTGGGAGGGATTGGGATGGAATGAGATTTAAATTTGCCAAGTCCCATTGGGAAATTAATAATTGGGATCCCATTAAGTTCCCATTTAATTCCCATTAATTACCCAAATCAATGCAGCTTGAGTTTTTTTACCAATTTTTTTGTGTTCTTTTTTATAATTTAATTAGTATTTACTTTTACTTATTAATTACTGTTCACATTTAATAATTTAATTAAATTATTTTATTTAATTTTTTTTTGTTTGTTTTGTCATTTATCTCTTTTTTCTCTCATTTATTTCAGTTATGACTAATAAATTAATATATATATATATATATATGTGTGTGTGCGTTATTGTGTGTGTGTGTGTGTGTGTTGTGAGTCTATATCTATATCTACATATGAGAAAGCACGAATAAGTTGAAATGAACCAGTTTCCACTTTCCAGCCAGTTCTCGGTAAAAAAGCAGACACCTCTTCAGCCATTTTTCAGTCGGTAAACAAATGAGACGCGTGTTGGGTTTTCTCCTTCCAACTCTTGATTATTCTCTCAGCGCTTGTTTCCCCGCATCTTCATAATATTTGAAACTATTTCCTTGACGATTTCGACTTCCTTTTTCATCGATCGACCGTCTGGGTATGTTATCATTTCTTCTATTTGTTTTTGTTTAGCAGAAATTATTCTGTATTTCAACTGTTGTATTGAAGGTGCCATTTAATCCCTTTGCTAGCTAATTTAAAGCTTCTTTTGTCTAAAAAGAAACCCATCGGCTCTTCTGCAACCAAGATGAGTTTGATTCTGTTTATTTACTCATGTTCATTCTCAACTCCGTGTCTCTGTTGTGGTGTCGTTTTGTTGCTATGATTTGTATATTGATAACACCTTCTTTCTTCATTGCATGCCAAGTGTTTGATTTTTTGTCTAATAGTAGTTTGATTGCTTTCATCAATTGAACTTGATATAATGATGATTATGTAAGCTTCATGGATTGGTATTTATTTATTTTGGTTCAAACCCTGACCTCAATTTACCTTCTTCAAGGTTCCCTTGAGAAAGAAATAGGCCTCTCCATGTTGGGTTATGAATAATTTCCATTCTGTGGAAGCCAATACTGTGGCAAGAAACATGTAACAAATGTGTGAATCATGCTGCTGGTTTTTCTATTTCTGGTGGTTTTACTTGAAAATAATTCGATTTCTAATTCCATATTTTGCCTTCAAACCTATTATCTTCCTGGTTTAAGATAGAAACTTAGGGGTTCTACTGGTTACTTAGAAGTAAAGTCAATGACCTAAAAGAAAAGGAAAAAAAAAAGTGGGAACAAACTTGATAAAAAGAAGAGCCTATATTTCACCAAAATGTACGCAATTAGATGTGGTATAAGTGCATTTAAAGAAGATCACTAGGTGCATAGGGTCTTCCAGAGTGGGCTGCTCAGGTGGGCAATCGGTGTAGACTGAGATTTGAAGGTAATGCTAATTTCGGGGCTAGGGGGTGGTGGAATTGATGGGGAAGAAAAATGTGACTGATTTTCCAATGCAATGATCGGGATTTTACTTTGTGCAGCAGTATCAGGATAAAAAGAAAAAGAAAAAAAAAACTTGAAAGCTTCACGTATTTTCCTTCTTTAATCCTTGTTTAAGACTGAGGTTGAAACCTGGTTTGACTGTACGGTTCTGCTCTGTATTTATAGTATATGGAACCTGAGTGGCCTCTCTTCTGCAGCTGTTAGTCCTGCTACAGTTATCTGTTATATCCGAGCTGAATGTTGTGAATGGGTGTCGAGGTCTATTTCTCTCCTTTTGCGAAACCAGGAACTACAGATTTAGATTGATTTTTATGCTTAGAGTAGATAGTACGGTAAGAAAAAAACAAGGGAAGAAATAGGAGGAAGAAGTGTTAAGAGTTAAATAAATAAGTAATAATAAGAAGAAAACTGTGAGGGAGGAACAGAAAGACGAAAAAGAAGGAAAAGAAAGAAAGAATACTTTACATGGTTAAATCCTAAGTTTCTATAACGCAAAAAAGAGAGGGATAAAAAAAAGTAGAAGGTAGAATACTTTAAATCTTACTTATAATCAAACCTTTTAATATGTTTTAATTACTTAAAAGAAGAAGAAAAAAACGAAAAACATGTTAGAAAGGTGATTGTTCAAGAACTCCAAGAAAGTGCTTATAATATGTTATTTGAAGAACTGTTTTCAGTAACCACCTTGAAAGACCCGTACTTCAAATCTCAATTTCTGTAAAATCCTAATAGTTTGTAAGAATTTAAGCTCTATCATTATTTTTCCTTTCATGAATTCAGGTAAAATGCTTAAATTTTTATTTGTAACAGCAATGTTCATGAAATAATTTGACTGAGACAATATATTGCTCACTTTAAATTTTTATCTGAAAAGTATGGCATATATGTGAATATTATTTACAGCTGTCTTCTAAAATTTTGGATATTGCTGATGATTGTTGCTCTGGAGAATGCATTAGTTACAATTTTTTTTTTATGAAAAACTGATTTCACATTCCTACTGTCTCAAATATGTTCCTTCCTGGAAAAAGGTTCAGTAAGAATATCTGAACAAAGCTCCAACTCCAACTCACTAGAATCTGAAAACCGTTGTCGATTGTCAAATATGTCGGGGAAAGCACCAATGTGAAGAAGATCAAAATTTGATGGATCGCTGAAAATGTTAATGCTAACACAAAACTTCTTTGGGTTAAAAAAATTTAACAAAAAAAAAAAGGCTTCTGAAAGTATCAAGTATTGTAGTTGTTTCTATTTCACAATCTGAAAGCACGACTTTCTTTATTTTCGAAACTTGGAGGTTGCATTGTCCACAGGAGCTCTCTCTCTCTGAAAATATCATGTGCATTGTCCGCAAGAGGTCCCTCTGTCTCTTTATAACAGGCTAAACATAAATGTTCCATATGATTAGATCCACACACACATATGTCGTACATAAACTCGTGGACTATGAGTTTTAATATTGTTTGCAATGCCATGAGGTCTGTAATGTGCTTTAATAAATGACTAATTAATTAAGTGTGCATAGGATTTTTGTTTTCTGAAGTGACAATCATCATTATTCTGAGAAAAACTAGAGTTATTGAAGGTTTCTCTGACGCCATTGCAATCAGATGTCTTGAATCTGTTATCTTCTGAAAAGGTAAAAAAAACTATTTAGTTTTTGTTTATTCTATTCATCATTTTCATGTTTTATTGTGGGTTCTCATTTTCCTTTTATAGCTTTGGGAAGATCTTCATTACAAAAGCCATAAGCTCCATTTCAATGTCTGTTTTCCACCAAAAAGTAGGGAAAAAAAAAAAAACTATAAATAAGATGGAATATTTGAAGCAAACAAGATCTGACCCTATCAGAATCTTAAATATGTTGTTCAAATATGTTTGACATGAGAAGCTCTTTATTGTTAAATCTGTTTGGAGAATGCTTGAGTGTTTGTCCAATCCTATGAAGATTTTGCACCTCTATGTACTATTTTGTGAGTGCTCTTAATTGATGGACCTCTTTCTTTATTCTACCTTATGAGTTAGTCTTCGTATTTTGTTTCTGTTTGTGAAAAGTGATCTAAATGAAATTGAGTATCTAAATTAAGTACCTTGTGATGAAGATGATTACTACCGTCTACTTTAAACCATAGCTATGGTAGTACTACTCCATCATTGATTTTCTGAATATAACAACGTAATTGTTATCTGGATTATTTTCTAATTTTGCAAACTACAAAAAGGTTGAAATTTTAAGAGAACAAACAAGTGAAACCTTCACCAATAATATTGTCTTCAGTAAAGTTTTTTCTTGCTATCAAGAGAGAAGCAATTATATAGGATGTTCCAGTTATAGGGGATTTTACTCTTTTCATGATGCCATTCTATTGCTATCTTTTCCATTGTAACTTTCTCTGCAGGAAGAGAAGACTACCTTTGATATAGTCTAGCTTCTTTTGTTCGTGTCTTTTTAATTTTCATATTCAAAAGAATAAGCATTTCTTGTATGTTTGTAGCCTAGTTGCACCCAAGAAGTAATATTTTCTGAGTTCTATACTTGTTTTTATTATCATGCTCATAATGGATATCGTATAATGGTTTGCAATTTTCCTCTCTTGTTTAGCACTTTGGAACACTAGAAGTACCTAGGATCTGATTAACTTTTTTTTTTTTTTTTTTTTTTTTTCCTTTTTTCCTTTTCTTTTGTTGGGATCTATTGCAGCTGTGTCTAAATGTGAAGACAGAAAAATGGAACATGTATGATTCCTGCTAACTCCAAGCAAGAAAGCTGAGCTTCCTTTTCAACAAGAAGTTCCTTTTCTGTAAATATATATTTCCTCTTAAGATTCAAGAATAGGGATTGGGAGATGTGTTTTTCAGAAGGGCAATCGTCATTAGTTGATCGTCGACACCAGTTCTTGCAGCAACTGCCAACTGCACAACAAAACAAGGACACATGGTGGGTGTCATGCTCTCAATTTTTGGAGTATACGAAAATTGAGTAACTTGATTTGAAGTTGTGGTCTCAGATCATAGTCTGAAGTTGCTTTGTTACCATTTATACGATCTGAAGTTGCTTGGGCATGTCTCATTGATGAATCTATTGAATTCTTGATAGAAAATAGCAAAACTCAAAAGGGCAATTCAATGATTAACTCACAAGTGTTGATAAATTAGTACTCTCTCCATTCACAAGTATATGATGTTTTAACCTCTTAAATTTGTTCATAAATGAGTAAATGTTATGATGTTTTAGGAATTAAAAAAAAAAATTGTATTTTATTCCATATTTGCCGTTAGTTATTGTGATTTATCATTCAATATTTGTGTCGATGATTTTTAAAGTTAAATTCATTGAAATTATAACTTACTTTCAAACATTGTGTAAACTTTTTATATTATCAGTAAATAATGTTTGAGTTAACTATGAGTTCTTGAGTTCTTAAGGTAGGCTTCTTGCCTTTGAAAAAATTCTTGCTTTCAACCGGGGAAGTTACGTCGCTATCCGACTTTCCTTAGAAACTCTATTTAATTGTCATTAATAAGGCTAGAATAATTACACAATTTAAACATTTTGAGATAATCAAATAAATTTAATAAAGTTAACAATATAATTTTATCAATTTCTTTAATTAATAGGCTTACAATAAGTTAAAATATGATACATTAAAGAACGGAGAGAGTAGTTATTTTGAAGGTCAAATTTAGTACTTTTGCACATCCATTTTTATTGTTGTCTTATATTCAGAGAATTACCACCAAACTGTTTGGACTGGGCTGGGTGCTAATAGGGGTGTCAAATGGGCGGGTTAGGCGGGTATTGGGCGGGTATTAAATGGGTATTAAGTTAATGGGTAATGGGTACCCATTGTCCATTCAATTAATGGTCTTAACTCAAATGGGTAATGGGTAGTTATGGGTACCCATGGGTACCCATAATACCCATTATACAAAAATATAAGGCTTATTTAATAATTTTTTAATAAATTTTAAAATTCTTTTTTTAATTTCATTTTAATTTTTTTTAACGCGAATTTTAATTTTTTGAATCTATTCTAAAATTTGAAATATTAAATTTTGTATACTTTTATATTTAATCATATGTAAATTTTTTCCAAAAACAATTTTTAATTTTTTTATATTTATATAAACCCGTGCATGCCCCGATCCAAGGCGCGAAATTGGGCCCGGGCCGAAACTGGACCCGAGGCCCGAAACTGGGCCAGGGCCGAAACTGGACCCGAGGCCCGAAATTGGACCCGAGGCCCAAAACTAGACCCTAGGCCCGAAATTGGGCCCGGGCATTTTTTGGCCCGGCCCGAAATTGGACCCTAGGCCCGAAGTGGGCCCGGCCCGAAACTGGACCCGAGGCCCGAAACTAAGCCTCGCCAGAAATCAGTCCAGAACTGGGCCAGAACTGAACCGGCCCAGCCCTAAACCGAGCCTAAGCCCGAACGAATTTTGAATTAGTATTTAAGTAAGTAATTTAAAAATATTATAAAATAATAAATGGGAGAAAAAACGTAAAATAATTGTAGAACACGAAAAATAAATAAGAAAAAAAATAAGTTTGAAGAAAAAAATAAAATGGACCCACTAAAATAAGTGAGTTGTTGAGTTTTTGTTTATATTTTTAAGGGTAATTTTGAATGGGTATTTTTGATACCCATGATGGGTGGGTTTTAGGGTACCCAATGGGCTACCCTAAACCCGCCCATTACATAATTAACCCAAGCCCACCCAACCCATTATTATTTTAAGTGGGTTTTATTTGGTTAATACCCAATAAATTTGGGTGATTTTTGGGATAGTGGGTTTTTTTGACACCCCTAGGTGCTATTAACACAAAACTGCAAAAAGTGCAGTGCACTCAGCCTAGTACTATCTATAAAGGGGGAATCCTTCAATCAATGCCAGTTCATGTTCCGTGGACGGTCACAATTTTCCACGTGTCTCATGGCCATTCGTCCATAAGAGCACATAGGCCCATATTTTTCTCTTGCTCCCGGTTCTTCAGGTCCCTCCACTTTTGATTCTTCTTCCCCTATTCAATATTTTGAGTTTTGATTTTGTGGGTTTTTTTTTTTCGTTTAACTAATATTTGTTTTTTTTATAATTATTTTTATAAAGAGAGTAATATTTGTTTATTAATTCAGCTTGGGTCTCAACATCTTTTGTAATTGGTACGGTATGCATAGCTCATTACATGGTTTTCTTTCCACTGTTTGCTTCGTCTATTTTATTCAGTATTTTGGTTTTCTATTTGTGCATTAAAATTTTTGTTGGCTATCTACTTTTTACCTATTATTTTCTGAGTTGTTGTTCAATCTATAATTATATTCATTTGACATGTTTTATGCTTTGTGTGATAGTGTTATAGTTGTTACATATTAGGTGTTTGATTCTTTGTCTAATAATGTTACAAATCTTCTTATTGAATGATTTCCAGTTTTTCAGGCATATGCTATAAATTGCTTTGTTGTTGTATTATTATCTCTCTCATCATTATTCTCGGTGAATGTTTAAATTATTATTTATTTATTTATTTATTGGTGAAGTTGGTTTGTTGCAGAAATTGATGAGATTTTCATTTACTTTCTTAATAGTTGACATGTCCAATCTTTCGATCAGTGTATACTATGTTATGGAGATAATTAAAGATTATACAGAGCCAAAGATTCAAATTGTCATCTACATATTATTGCAGTGCAGTGGCATATTTACTATTTAGCATGGTTAATCCTATTGAACCACATTTGTTAATTGTTCCATATCATTTTGACAAAAAAAAAAAAAAAAAAAAAAAAACGTTGCGTTCCTCCTATAATTAGATTTATTTTTATAATCAACTTTAATTATATTAAGTTTCCTGAATTTCTAATCGGCTTATTTTATTTTATTTTATTTTGTTCTTCCTTTTTCTGTAGGAGTGGGAGTGGGGTGGGGAGAGGGAGACCAACATAGTTATAACATCCAATAAATTATGTTTACACTCGAAGTCAGAACATCTTTTATAATGGTTATAGTTAATGCATTATAAGATAGTCGAACCAATGAAAACTCTATTTGAGATGTTAAAAGTTGTAGGGCGTGCTTGATTGGTAAAGGAAAATGAGAATGGAAATAAAATAATAGTAGTGATAAATGATAATAGATATAATCTTTGTATTAGTGTTGTTTGATTTGTGCTAGGGAAGAACTATCATTAACATAAATTAATTAGTTAACAAACAAAAATTTATCAACAAAATTTTAATATATTATAAACTATTTATATTTAAATGTATTATAATAATAATTTTTTTCATTAAAAAATTTTTAAAATAAAAAATATACACAAAAATAATACTCCCTTTGTATACTAAATTCTAAATAATGTGCTCATTTAATATTCAATTCTAGCATATTTGATTTCATCCGGGTAAGAACTGCACAAAGTGCAGTCAACCACAACTAGAGTGTGTGTATATATAGACACGTGTGTGTGTGCGCGCGCGCGTGTTAGTGTGGTGTGTTAGTATTTTTTTTGTAACCCGTGTGTTTGTATTTGTGTGCGTGTTAATGTATACATGTGTGTGTGTTTGGGTGTATTGTGTTGTGTGTCTGTATGTGTGTGCGTTAGTGTGCATAATATATATATATAAATATATATATATATATATGGATAATGTTTCTTGCACATATTTATATATATATATATGGATAATGTTTCTTGCACATAATATGTGCAAGAATTTGTGCACATAAAGTGTATGTAGTGGACTCAATAAAAATATTTTCTATTTTTATCCTTTTATTCCTCTTCCCTTCTCTCTCTCTTCTTGCATTCTTCCTCTCTCTCTACCATCTTTTTGTTCTCCTTTTTTTTTTTCTTCGTGTGATCCACTATACCAGTCCCTAAATTTTAGTTTTTGTAATTAACCCTCTAAAGTTTAAAATTTTTGTAATTAACTCTTTAAAGTTTTAATTTTTGTAATTAACACCCTAAAGTTTTAGTTTTCACAACTAATCCCCTAAAGTTTAAAATTTTAGCTACTAGCCCCTGAACTTTTACTTTACGCAATTAAATTCCTAAAGTTCAAATTTCTTGCAATTACCCATTGAAGTTTAAAATTTTAGCAATTAGCCCCCTAAACTATTACTTTTTGCAATTAACTCCCTAAACTTTTTGTAATTAACTCACTTAAGTTTAATTTTTTTGTAATTAACCCCCTAAACTTTAAAACTTTTTCAATTAACTCCCTAAAGTTGTAACTCTTGCAATTAATCCCCTACAGTTTAAATATAGCTCTAGTAAACCGTAAAGATAGATCCACAAAGAAATAGCAACGCAGTAATGACATGTGTTACACACATTAATCAGTGACATTTACTTGCAAGACATTCGAAACAATAGTCAAAGATTAAAATATGGGTTAAGTGTAAAGAATCCCCAATGGTTTAAAATCTGTGAAGAACCCCTCGTATTTTGCCCAAAACCATAAAGTAACCATTAACTAACAGCATTGACTAAAAAAAAAAAAAACAAACAGCATGGACTAAAAAAAAAAAAAAAAAAGCTAACAGCATGGACTAAAAAGGAAAATTTAAAAACAGTACTGTTCAATTTAAAAACCTGTGAAGACCCCTGTGTTTTGCCCAAAATAATAAAGTAACCATTAACTAACAGCATGGACTAAAAAAAACAAAAAACTAACAGCATGGACTAAAAGGAAAATTTAAAAACAGTACTGTTCATCGTTTTCATCCTCCTTTTTTTTTTTTCCCCTCTTTTCTTTGTCGTCTCCCTCGCTACCGTTCGCTCTGCAATTTCTCCCTTCTCCCTGCATCTTCAAGTTGTCCTTCTCCCTCCCGTCGTCGTCGTCGTCATCTTCTGGGTTGCTTTTTTTTTTCCTCTTTCTTATTTTTGGCTGAAAATTGCAGAACCGAAGCTCTGCAATTTAGTTTTGCAATCAAGAATTTGCAGAACTGAAGTCTATCAGTTTTTTTTTTGAATTTCTTTTTTTCAGTCCCTGCATTTTTCTTTTTTTTTTAAAGTCCCTACTGAAGTAATTTCCTTTTAGTCCCTGCTATTAGTTTTTTTTTTTCTAGTCTCTGCTGTTAGTTAATGGTTACTTTATGATTTTGGGCAAAACACGGGTCTGGCTTCTTCTTTTTTTTTTTCCCCTCTTTTCTTTGTCGTCTCCCCCGCTACCATTCGCTCTGCAATTTCTCCCTCCTCCCTGCGTCTTTGCGTCATCCTTCTCCCTCCCGTCGTCATCGTCTTCGTGTCGTCGTCATCTTCGGGGTTGCTTTTTTTTTTTTCCTTTCTTATTTTTGGCTGGAAATTGCAGAGCTTCGGTTCTGTAATTTTCTGATTGCAGAACTGAAGCTCTGCAATGAAAAATTTGCAGAATCGAAGTCTGCCAGTTTTTTTTTTTGAATTTCTTTTTTTTTAGTCCCTGCATTTTTCTTTTTTTTTTAAAGTCCCTGTTGAAGTAATTTCCTTTTATTCCCTGCCATTAGTTTTTTTTTTTTAGTCCCTGCTGTTAGTTAATGGTTACTTTATAATTTTGGGCAAAACACCGAGGGAGGGGGGTTCTTTACAGGTTTTTAAACCACAGGCGGGGGGGGGGGGGGGGGGGTCCTTATTAGTTTTTGAAACCACGGGGGTTATTTACACTTAACCCTTAAAATATTAATTGGGTTTCGTCTTTGACTATTGTTTTAATTAACTTACCATCAAAGGTCACTGATTGTTGGTGTATAAGGCCCGTCATTACGGCGTTGCTATTTCTTTGTTGATTCTTCTTTACGTTTTACTAGAGCTATATTTAAACTTATGGGGGTTAATTGTAAAAATTAGAACTTTGGGGGTAGTTACAAACATTTAAATTTTTGGGGGTTAATTGCAAAAAAAAAACTTTAGGGGCTTAATTGCAAAAAAATAAAACTTTAGGAGGTTAATTGCAAAAAAAAAAACTATAGGGAGTTAATTGTAAAAAGTAAAAGTTTAGGGGGCTAATTGCTAAAATGTTAAACTTTAGGGGGTTAATTGCAAAAATTAAAATTTTAGGGGATTAATTGAAAAAATTAAAACTTCAAGGGGTTGATTACGAAAACTAAAACTTTAAGGGGTTAATTACAAAAATTAAAACTCTAAGGGTTAA
This sequence comes from Leptodermis oblonga, assembly GCA_016801395.1. Taxonomy (NCBI): domain Eukaryota; kingdom Viridiplantae; phylum Streptophyta; class Magnoliopsida; order Gentianales; family Rubiaceae; genus Leptodermis; species Leptodermis oblonga. The sequence goes on along the minus strand of CM028758.1, from coordinate 41,575,308 downwards.
TTGCAAATATTAAAACTTTAGAGGGTAAGTTGCAATTTTAGGAAAAGTTTGGGGTTTTTTTGCAATTAACTCTAAAAAAAGCAGGCCTTGAGAAATTAGGAGGAACCGAGGAAGAGGAATATGAAAGAAAATAGTTTGGAAGGGTAAAAATAGAATATAGAAAAAGGGCTCACTTTTTATCATATATGTGTACAATTCTTGGACACAAAAATTTTAAACTTTAGGGGGTTAATTATAAAAACTGAAACTTTAGGGAGTGGGTAGTGGGCCCACAAAAAAAAGAAAAGAAAAAGGAGAACATAAAGGATGGTGGAGAGAGGAAGAATGCAGAAAGAGAAAGAGAAGGGAGAGAATTAAAAAGATAAAATGGAAAAGATTTTTATTGGGCCTACTATATGCCCTTTATGTGCACAAATTCTTGCACATATTATGTGCAAAAAACAGTATCATATATATATATATATATTATAAGTTATGACTTATTTGTTTTGATCGATTTTACTTGCAAGGCAATTTTATTTTTGTAAGAAAAAAATATTTAAAATTAGTGTAGTTTTTACTTTTAATTACCTCTTAAATTAAAGTTATATGAATGGGTTTGGTCAACGGGTCACGACCCATTTTGACCCGAGGGACCGATCCATTTAACCGCAATTTATTCAATTTAATTTTTACTAAAAAATTTGTTACTTAAAATTAACTTTATTTTTTAATTTTTAAATAGATTTGACTCTTGACTCATACAATTCGCAACCAGTGCGATCCAAAACAACTATTTACATTAGATTATATATTTATACACACACAGTGGCGGAGCCACATTATGCTTTGGTGGGGCAATTGTCCCCACCTCAATTTTTTAAAATCACACTTATTATATTATAAATTATGTAAAATTTAAGAATTTTTGAGAAATTGCCCCACCAGAAATTATAAAAACTTGGGGCAAAGTTGAAATTGTCAATAGAAAATTTTAATATTTTATTATCTCATGAAAAGCAAATTTTGACCAAAATATTTTGCCTCACCTGACCTCAGGGGCCTAGTTCCGCCACTATATATATATATATATATATAAAAGTGAATAAAGAAACTGAAAAAAGAAACTGAAACAAATTGAAAAAATAAAAGTAAAAGAAATCATTTTAAAATGTGAAAAAATTAAAAAGGGATTAATTGGAAAAAAAGGGTCCCATTTGCGTACCCATTATAGACCCAATAATATGTTCTCATTGGGTCCTAATGGGTACCCATATACTCCCATCAATTTTCATTTCATATTAATTTCACTCCCAACCAATACCCAATGGAAAAAAATAATGGGAATTTCTCTCCCAAAAAATGTGATCCCATAGAACACCCAATGAGATTAGGTAAAATTGCCAGCTCTACTCCACATAGATCTCATTACCGATGTATCCTTAACAAGGTTTCTGTAACCGTTAACGCAAAACAAGAGTAGATTACACTAACCTTTTTGGAATGTTATGAATTATTTAGTAATTCTGTGCTCATTAGTTTTTAGTGCTCTCTTGTTCATGTGGTTTTGTAATTTGCATCCTTAATCGGCTTGGCTACCTTTCAGTTTCTCAAATGGACTTTTATGTTGTTTGCAATTTTTATGCAATTTCAAGGTATGTAGTGTATGAATGCTATTTCAAGCTCAATATTTTTTAATCGGTTACTGTAGTTTCAATTCTAGGAAGTCAAAAGACACTTTGGTTCAAAATTTCAAATCAAATTTTCATCAATTTCAATAAGACTTTATACACATTTAAAATAAATTTTTAATACACATATTCTAAATTTCCAATATAAGTTTAATATTGTTAAAACTACAATTCCAACCGATCAAATAGGGTGCGCTTGGGGCACGGAAAATTGAATGAGAATGGAGACATCTTATATCCAAGAATGAATGAATCATTTATTAAAGTAATTTTAGATTGCCTTTGAAGTGTTTGGCAAATGTTATATAATCATGGGGATGGGCATCAGTTTCCATTCCCATGCTTGGTTTTGCACATTATGTATGGGAATTACAAAGTTATTGCGTACAAATCACTTGCTTTACAAAAATATAAAAATAAAATAAAAAATAATCTATCAAAAAAAAAAAAAAGAAGGAAAAGATACATATGCTCTGTTTTTTGTTTACCGCCACAATTTTTTTTTTTTGGGGTTTTTTAATCTAATAAGTGGTATAAAAAAAACTATAATTTATGGATAAAAATAACAATGGGCCGTTTATCACCAGTATAGGGATATCAAATCTCCTAATTAAGAGAGGATCTGATTGCTTAAGTGATCAGATTCCTTTTCATATTCATATCTACCAAATATGGACATCTTAATCCTATCAATCAGATGCACATTATCCCGGTTCTCTTTCCCTCACGCCAAGCGCACCCATGCAACTCTTTCTTTACTTCCTCATTTGATTGATTTTTTGACATAGTGAAGAAAATATAACATATGATACCAGAAACCCATAGTTTAGCAACATGCAGAATTTTCATATGATAATTAGCATAAATTCATGATTATTAGATTGAAATTACTCCTTCTCTAACTATGAACTTCTTGATTGATCTGTCGCAATACATTTTTTTAGCATTGAACAAACTAATGATGCAAATCTCTTCTCAAACACACTCCACATCTACCATGGTAATTTTATCAAATTAGATTTGAGGTTTTTTTTTTTTTTTTTTGTTAGCCGATTTGAAGTCTTTATAATTTCTCGTTAATTCTTGTAACTATGGAATGCAATCGATCATCCAGACCCAGGGGAATTTTTTTATGAACTCGAAACGAGAAAATGAGTGGGTTGGTAATGAGCAATATTTAACAAATCAGACCATACGACGAACCGGCCGAGCTCAGGGCTCAGAGGTCAACCAGGGTTCAGGTTCAAACTGGGAGTCGAATCGGCGATGTCATTATGATGTCATAAATATATTTAAAATATTATATTTTTCATAACTAATATATAATTAATTTTTTATAATACTAAAAATGTAATTTTTTAACTGGACAATAATAATATAAACCCTCAAATGTTTAATATTTCATGTAAGCATGCTTAGCTTAATGGCTAACGTAGGTTGCATGAGAGTATTTCTCTTCTTGTAGATGCGAGTTTGAATCCTTACATGGCACAATTAATTTTTACATATGTTTCACGTCTGCCACATCTCACATCGTTTGTGAAAGAAATAAGTTCCTTTATAAAAGGAGAACGGCTGCAAAATAGTTATAAAAAATAAAATTAAAAAAGACCACAAAAAAATAAAATAAAAAACCGGGCTGGTACCAGTTCCTGGTCAAAACTGGGTTTTGACCACTTTATTCGGGTTTTGACCAATTACCATTTTTCTAGTCAAGCTAGACTGAACACGTGATCGGTTTCCAATTAATTCGATCCAACTGGTCGGTCTGGTTCGACTAATTAAATATTGGTGTGAAAAAAATATAATTAATTATTTTATATGTTAAAATATGCTCTAACAATAACAAAAAATTAAAAAGAATTGAGAGGATTGAATCGTGGGGAGGAAGGGGAAGAGATTGCGCATCTCTAGTAATGATAAAAACAAAAAACAGGTGGTAGTTGGATTAATTTCTATGACTAGAAGATGGTTATGGACGCCATCATGATCAAGAGAAAGTATTGTCCTGTATGTGCTGGTTATCAACCTATCTAAATGTTGATATTGTGGGTAATTTTTATAGTGACTCTATAAATTAGTTAAATTAATAAATGACTATTTTTACTAACCATTTTTTAATCATTAAGCAATGATGTGATGGTGATTATTTGTGAATATTTTTTTTACACTGATGACACATTTATAATGTTTTAACAATAAAGTGGAGGTGATTAACCTACCAATAATTTTTCACACTATTGTTCTATTTCCCCCATTCCAGTAGAATTGTTCACTTTGTCCAATGTACAACTTATTATATAGCCTTACTTATTTAGTAAGGGTTAATTGTGAACCACACATGATTATATTATTAATGGTAGGAGGAGTAAAAAATTTGAAGGTAAACTCTGCTATTATGTTAAAGTTGACTCTTCTAATAGAATGGAGGGAGTATATTTTAATAAGTCAACAATGATGTGATAGAGATTAGCATTGCAATATTTTTATTAACTGAAACTTGTATTTATTTATTTATTTAGTTATTCTGGATCACCTATTCTAGTTTATTTAAGTGGTGACCAATGGGATTATAAGTTTCTAGTTCTGATTGAAAAGAGAAAACTACTGATGAATCATTTTTTATTCCATTACATTTTACTAGCATCATTAATCACTTTTCATCTATTCCGTTTCTTTTTTTGCAAAAGTTCATAGTTAAGTGATCAACTGTGCATTTCATCCTAAAATAAAATATGAGCACTTATTGGAGATGTAGAATTAAACGAAAACCTTTCGTTAGTTAGGAGAAATTATTCAGTCATCTGATGTACCACGTAGGATGGTGCAGTTAGATATATTGAAGAGATAAATGCTATTTTCTTTTGAAAAGATAAATGCTATTTTCTTAAAGGGTGATAAATATGTAGAGTGGTAGAGGACCCAAAAATAAAAATAAATTTTAGTTAATATTTTATTATTGATTAGCTGCACTATTTTTAAGAATGTAACATATTTGCTGAATAATTTTCTATTAGCAAAACATCAAAACGTATCACATTTTCAAATCAAGGAACCATTTAAATATTCTTGTTATTAAGAAATATTAAATACAATATACTAGATTTTGTCAATAAGATACTATAAATAATGACAATAAATAGTAACATTGACTTTATTGATTATACACGCAACTCCTGTCATTGAAATTCTTCCACTTCCTTTCACACACACAAAAAAAAAAAAAAAAAGAAGAAAATCTTCCAATCACTACTATATATAAATGAGCACTAGAAATTTTCACAAGCAAAATGGATTTCTGGATGAGTAGAAGCATTTCTTTTGCAGTTGTACTGTCACTCTTATTTGCTTGTCATGTCTCAGGGCAACACACTCAAGGTCTTGAATATCACGATAGTGAAATTCATATACTGAAGAGGCATGTTATATGCAGTAACCAATTTACTAAACGCAGTAACATTCTCCTGTAAAAAGACAAAAATGCCCCTGGTTAAAAATAAAAAAATTAGAAAATACTAAACGCAGTAACCGGCCGGAAAATACCGCCGACCGGCGGCGGTATTTTCCGGATAAAATATCGCCGGATTCCGGCGGTATTTCGCCGGAAAATACCGCCGGCGATATTTTTCCGGCGGAATATCGCCGGAATTCGGCGATATTTTATCCGGAAAAATATCGCCGGCGGTATTTTCCGGCGAAATACCGCCGGAATCAGGCGATATTTTCGCCGGAAAATACCGCCGCCGGTCGGCGGTATTTCCTTACGAAATACCGCCATTTTCCGGCAGTATTTTGGCCGGAAATATCGCCGGCGATATTTCCGGAGAAAATACCGCCGGAGAATGGCGGTATTCCGGCTATTTCGGACCGGGAGACCTTCTCCCGGTCCGAAATGTTTCAAAATCAGCAAAAAAAACGTTCGGATAATCGCAGATCCGGGAAAAAAAATCCCCCATACTGGATTTTTTTCCCAAAAATTAACGTGAAACATTACATACATAAATTTAAAAAATAAATACATAAATTACTCACACTGCTATAAATTAAAAAAATAAATACAGTGTTACTTACAGTGTAATATGGATCGTACCCGGGTATACCGGCCATATTTGAATGAACGTGTCAGTGACCAAATGGAAAAAAAAGTGTTTCTGCAGTTTAATGTAAATGTAAAACAACTAACTCTGAACGTTTTAGAAAACTTCTGATCTTCACCCTTACTTATAGGTGAAAATTGGTACTGTTCAAACGCGGTACTGTTCATGAACAGTACCCCCGCACTTAAACAGTACATTTTGTTTTTTTTTTTAATAATTTTTGGTTTCCAGGGGCATTTTAGTCTTTTTACAGGGGAATGTTACTGCGTTTAGTAAAACCGTTACTGCGTTTAACAATTCCGATACTAAATTATTTGCCTGATAAGATATGGGGGCATTGCTTTTCTGGAGATGACGAGATTGGTTATAAATATCTTAATTTGCAAGAAGATTGGTATTGGACTTTCAATGAATCTTATTGGCGCACCGAATATTTTTGTCACTTTTGGTGGGGTTCCAAACAGGGTGGTTTTGCAGCCTTTAATAAACTTACAAAGGAGCATTGCAAAATTAGCCAAACCGAAAATTATTGTCATTGGGAAATTAAGCCAGATGGTTTCTATATTGCAAACAAGGCAAATCCCCTACCCGACGACTTGATTAGATTGCATGATTGGGAGTGATTAATGTATGATGTTGTTTTGTTGTAATTCCTTATTTTAATAAAGACTATGAAAATGTTGTTAACATTTTAATTGTTTTTTCATCTTTTATTGATAGTTTACTTTATTGATCAACCTAAAATTTTTATCATTGAATGAATCACAGCTAGATCAACTATTAAAAACGTTTGATGCACAAATCATACGTTACGTTATGAGTTGGAATCCACCCTTGTTTATATTAACCTCATCATGTCCTCTAATCTTCTCTTGGTGGAAAAAGGAGGTGAAAAATTTCTTTTATATCCTTTATTGTAAACTAAAATAAGATATGTGGTAGAGTCAAGTATTATTTTAAAAATTTTATTTTTTAAAAAAAAATTCTGAACACTGTCTGTGGGTAGGGGTGACTAAGTTTACGGTTAGAACCGAAATCAAACCAGAACCGAATTGGCGGCTCCAGTTCTAAAATCGTAACCATGAGGGACAATTCTTGGAACCGTTACCAAAACCGTGTCTTATGTTTCGGTTTAGGTTCTGAATTTTTAGAAGTCAGAATTAGAACCGATGGTTTAGAATCATCCAAATATATATATATTTGTTTATAAATATATATTGATAAATATAAGTTACGTTTATATTTTTTAGTATTATATATATTTATTTATATCTCTAATATTTTTCATTGTATGTATTAAAATTCACTAGTTTAATGAATTATTATTAGTATAATTTAATTTTAAAATCAAAATCTTGCGAACAATAATGTTATTCTCTCTTTAAACTTCATTTCATAATTAAAATTTATATAAAAGATTTTCCACGTATTACATTTCTTTATTGCATATATAATTTTGTAATGATCTACTTGAGTTGGTATTACTAATATTGAAATTGAAACCGTTCGACACCGTAATCGTAATCGAATTGAAACTGAAACTGTCTATAACCGTCCTATGAAGGTTCAATTTCGATTACATCTATTTTGGAACCGGGAACTGCGGTTCCAGAACCGTAACCGAAGTTACTAAGCTTGCAGTGAGACGCGTCGCTAAATGCGCATCTCAAATCCCATCGCATGTATGAATATGCTTCATATAAGTTTTAATGATCTAGAATATACCTAGTTGCTGCTCTAATGTGAAAAAAGAAAAGAATAAATTATGAAGAACAACAAACTCTCTGAAATAAAATTAGTCCTACTCAAACTAGGAGACATAATTGTTTTAACTTTTATGAAATAGAACCACATCTATTATGGGTAAAAAAAAAAAAAAAAAATTAGATGAGGGGAAGGATTCCTTAATAACATCTCATGCGGAAAAATCGGACTCAGATCTTCTGTCCAATTTATTCATGTCTTCTCGGTCCATTGTCTCACAATGGCACATATCACATAATGGAACCCACAACTCTATTGTAAAAGGATGAACATGAAAAATATGAATAAAATAGACAGAAGATCTCAAGCAGGCAAAACCATGGAGGTGCAGCTTTGGAAACATAACGTAAATCAGAGTTGTCCAGCAGTTTCAAGAAAACCTCAACTTTGGTGCACTCACGTAACTATCACTTAGAGCATTTCCAGTAGTTTAGAGTTTTACAGGCATCTCTATCTCTATTTTACAGTTTTATGTAGTAAATTTATTCCAGCAGACAACTCTATATATCACTCTAAAATAATATTCTATTTTTATTCTTCCATACACACAATTTTAAATTCAATTTTATTACATTTGCACTATTTAGGTTATTTACACAATGACCTCAAATAATTGTTTACTTTTGCATTTTCGTCTAATATAATAAATTCAATAGTTTAATAATGAAAAGATAATTATTATTAATATCAAAATCAATATTACTAAAATACAAAGTAAATTAAATTTAATTACAACACACAGATATTAACACTGCTAAAAATCAATATTACTAAAATACAAAGTAACTTAAATTTAATTACAACACACATATATTAACAATGCTAAAAATCAATATTACTAAAATACAAAGTTACTTAAATTTAATTACAACACACAGATATTCACAATGCTAAAGAAACTTACGTAATTATTTAAAAACTACTAAACCAATATTACTAATCAGAGTCGTCTTCTGCATTCGAATGACGTTCCCACAAGTGCTCTATAAGTGCGTTGCGAAGCTCATAGTGGGTAGGTGTATCTCAAACTTGTCAATATCGACTACGATGTTCTTGAAATCGATTATTTTCATATTGGCCGATTTCAATTTCATCTGGGAGAGGATTTGTGCATATCGATTGGCTAATTGGTACAGAAAGATCACGCCTATTCTCAATTATCATATTGTGCATGATAATGCATGAAATCATTATATCATGCAACACTTTGTTTTCCCAAATTCGAGATGGCAATGCAATAATGTGAAATTGTGATCATAGCACTCTACACGCACGCTCAATATCTTTTCTGCAAGCCTCTGGTCGTTTAACAAAATGCTTATGTTTTGGAGTGCAAGGATCACGAATTGTTTACACAAACGTGGTCCATTTAGGATATATACCATTAGATAAATAATAACCTATAGTATATTCTTTTCCTTGAATAACATAATGAGTCTGTGCAATACCTTGTATAAGATTTGAAAACAAATGGGATGACTCGAGCACATTAATGTCATTATTTGTATCTTCCATACCAAAAAATGCATGTAATATCCAAAGATCATAATCGGCAACTACTTCAAGGATAATTGTTGGTGCTTCACTACGACCCACATACTGTTCAGCCCACGCCGTCGGGCAATTTTTTCACTTCTCATGCATACAATCTAGACTACCCAATATTCCTGAAAAACCACGTTATTGACCAATGATCCGCTGATATTGTACCTAATAATTTAGAGATTAATTGACAGTTCTCACGGGCTTTTTGCCCAAGGTTTGTATTAATTGTGCAAATTTAAGAGAGCAGCCCAAGTACAGAAGAGAAGTTCTAAAAGGCAGATTTTAGGAGCACAAAGGCATCCAAGCGGATCCGGGACGACTTGCAGAGCTGACCTCGGCTGGACGACCTAAAAAGATGACCTCGGCTGGACGACCTGAAAAGATGACCTCGGCTGAACGACCTGAAGAGCTGACCTCGGCAGTGGCCGATTTGAAGTCCAGAGTCACTGATGCAGAAAGTGGAGACCGACATCGTGCCAGCTCGATGTCAAGTTGGGAGTCGACACATCTGTCTTGCGAATAAAGGAAGCAGAAAAGGAAGGAGAATCCAAGAAGGAAAGGAGAAAATCGGATTTCCAATTGCAAAAGATCTCCTTACCAAATATGAAGTGCTGATTGATTAATCTCCTTATTTGATTAGGAGATAGATTTTTATTCCAATTACTAGATTGCCTAAGTCCTATAAATATGCAGCTTGAGATTATACTCGAGACGTTTTTTGATATCTAGTTTTACATTTTCTTTTATACAGTTTTAAGCTTCGATTTTCTCTCTGAATTATACAGCATAGTAGTAGATTAATTTAGCTTTTGAGATACTTAATCTTTGCAGAATCCTGTTCGTCGGTTCCCAATTGTGCAGTCCTAGTATTCAAGTAAAGTATTTCGTATTTTCCTCATGATTTCCATTCTAAGTTGTTGCTTTGATTCTCAATTCATGAGTGGCTAAATATATTATTCTACTGTTATGTATTGAAACCGTAATCCATGCATGTATGAAACTTGAATTAATCTAAGTCTAATTAACTATGTTCTTAAATTAATCAGTGCTCATAAGTCTAATTACTAAGATTTTATTAAGACTGATCACCTTAGTTTAATCTGGTAGAGCCTTCGAGTGGCACAACCTTCGGCTGTGAGGTGCTATTAATTGAGTAATAATTCCTTGAATTACGATGATAGGAGTTGTTAGTGTTAGGTTTCTCTAGATCTTAATGAAGTTAAATAATTAATTAGGTGACTAGCTGGGGCTCACGGCTTAATTAATTAATTGGTTAGAGAAGTAATCTTGACTAGCGGGGACTCGCGGAGATTACTGCGAAGTTAAGGAGAAATTGGGTTATGACTAGCGGGTGCTTGCGGTAATCTATAACTAACCGGTATAGGATAATTAGACAACTTAAGTGTTCATGATTGCATGCATGTGATGAAGGTGGACTACATAATACTAGAATACTTCCTTTATAATTTATACAAATTCATTGTTATTTCTGTTTCTCTTAAGTGTTCGTGACAAACTAAAGGTCTCTTAAGAGACACAAAAGGTGAGGACTCGTCAAAATATTTACTAAAGCATTAATAAATAAAAAGAAGTTAAGAATAACCATCCTTGTGGATCGATCCTGACTACCATTGTATTAGATTTATTTAATCCTTTGATTGCAGGTTAAAAGCAGTATAATTACTGTGTTTGCAGAGGTACATGACAGCTCTGTCAACCAACATATAGTATCCTAACAATGTCATCCACATTTGGTGCTAGTAGATATGTTTCTGAAAATATTTTTACAATACATAGACAACATTTTTCCATGCATACAAATGCCGTCGGTTCACCAATTTTAAGATATTCATCAAGAGAATCTGCTGACATACCGTATGCTAACATTCAAATTGGCGCTATTATCTTCTGTAAAGATAATAATCCAACTTTACCGGCTGCATTTACACTTTGATGGAAGTAGTGATCATGACTTTTAATTGCTTCAAGGAGGTGTAAGAATAAATTGTGTGACGTGCGTAATCTTTGGCGGAACGTTTCTGAATCACAACATGGATTCTCAAAAAAATAATCAGCTTACAATCTTTGAGCTGCTAATTCACGATTATGATTGACTGTGATACAACTCAGAATTGACCCCCTCTACCTTTACTTCTTTGTTGATGCAGATAATGTTGCACAACAACTTTATTTCTGCGTAAGATTTGATTTACAACTGCATCATCTTCATCAGATGTAAACATAACATCAAATTCTTCTGAAAAAGGATATGAGTTTGAATTTGGCACCTCATTACGAATTGTCAAAATTGAAATTCATTTTTATGAAGTATCGAAATAGGTTGAGCTCAAAAACTAAAGATGAAAAGAAATGATGGAATGCCTCTTGTGCTAATGCATTGTGCTCTTTATAAAGAGTATGCATATTATAAAAAAAGAAAAAAAAAAAAAAGATGACATGCCTTGCATGTTAAATTAGACATATCAATGACGAAAAATTGACTACTCCAATATGTGTAGACAATTAATGCAATACTAGTAATAAAAATAAATACTAGTCTTGCAAGTGGAGCTAGTTTTCACAAGACTTGTAATGAAAAGATGACAAGTCTTTCATGAGGAGATTAGACATATTAATGACGGGAAATTGACTACTATTGTATCTAGAGACAATTTATGCAAGAATAGTCATAAAAAGCAATACTAGTCTTGCAAGTGGAGCCAATTTTCACAAGACTGGTAATGAAAAGATGACAAATCTTGAATGTGGAGATTAGACATATCAATGACGAAAAATTGACTAATCTAGCATGTGGAGACAATTTATGCAAGACTAGTCATAAAAAGAAATATCAGCCTTGCAAGTGGAGCCAATTTTCACAAGACTAGTAATAAAAAGATGACGAGTCTTCAATGTGGAGATTAAACATATCAATGACAGAAAATTGACTACTCTAGCATGTGGAAACAATTTATGCAAGACTAGTCATAAAAAGAAATACTAGTATTGCAAGTGGAGTCAATTTTCACAAAACTAGTAACGGAAAGATGACAAATCTTCAATGTGGAGATTAGACATATCAATGACAAAAAATTGACTACTCTAACATGTGGAGACAATATATGCAAGACTAGTTATACAAAGAAATACTAGTCTTGCAAGTGGACCCAATTTTCACAAGACTAATAAAGAAAATATGACAAGTCTTCAATGTGAAGATTAGACATATCAATGACAGAAAATTGACTACTCTAGCATGTGGAGACTTTTATGCAAGACTAGCCATAAAAAAAATATAAGTCTTGTAAGTGAATACCATTTGAAGACAAAGATGTGAAATCATAACTTATCTATAAAAACCAAGGTTGAATGTAGTGGAAGGCAAGCAAATCTACATTCTAATTTCAAACGTAAAACTTCATTTGAGAGGAAATGTCTTCTCCTAATAAGGGTCCAAACTCTAGTCAAGAAGAAGATGAGATTTTGTGCCATGCATTCATGAAATATCACAAGATCCCATTAGAGGAAGAAACTAACCAAATGAGAGTTTATGAAAATCTGTGGCAAATAAATACAATAGTCTTAAGGGGAATGGATTGGATCCTCATACTGTACAATCTCTAGTGCTATCGAAAATTGAAAGGATGTCTTCGTCAAGAGCAAAATAGAAATCCTAGTGGTGCATTTGATGAGGATATTCTGAGTACATCATATATCGTTTTGTTTCTCATTATCTTTATGTTAAAGTAGATCCTACACTCGGATTTTTTATATTTACGGCAGATGAGAAAGGCAAAGCTTTTGCTCAAAGAAGACAAAGTGTACAAATCGGGTTTCAAATTTGACTACGTGTGGAATATTCTTAAAGATTTTGAGAAGTCTCAAAATGAATTCCCCAGACTCTGATTATCCTACTCTCGAGAAACCTCTATCAACAACTCCTAGTTTGGATACTTTTACTTTAAATTTAGGTGATAGCTCTGAAGGTGCAGCGTCTAAACGCCCGATGGGGGTGAAAAAATTAAAGCAAAAGAGACAGGATAGTGGCCAATCTTCATCTATCCATAATGATATCAACGAAGGAAACAAAGCTCTTATGAATTTCATGGTGACAAATAAAACCAAGAAGGAAGAGCAACATCAAATGTATTTGTATTTGAAAAAAAAAAAAAAAAAGCCCAGGAAGCTAATATAATAGCAATAAATTTGAACAGTATTACTGACCCAAATTATTATGAGTATATTTGGCTTCGACAGTCAGAAATTATGGCAAGCATACGACAACAACATTTTTCTCCACCTTCGCGTTCCGAAATGATGACGTCGGGGGTACTTTCGACAACTTAAGTGGATCCAGGGGCGACATACCACCTTATTGACCATATTACTAATTATTGCAAGTTATTGTTCTGTGAGTTCTTTTTTTTTTTTTTTTTTTTTTTTGCATTTTAATCTTCTTTACTTTTATGTAATGTCTTTTCTTTTTTTTTTTTTTAACTATGTAATGTATTTTAATATTATGTACTTTTTAATATTAAGTAATGTTTAAGTGATCTTATAAATATACATGTTTTAATTAGTGTATTTATAATTTTGAATACTTTGATATGTCATTTTTTATATTTATATTATTTAATGAATAAATTTTTAATTAATTATAGTTGATTAATAATTATTTATCTTTTCATTACACGTGAAATAACAATGAAATGGATTAAACTCTTGAAATTATAAAACTAGCAAAATTTTGTGTTTTAATCAATCAATAATTTAAATAATAAATAAAAACTAAATTAGGGACTAACATGTAAATATATAAAATAATAATAAAAATTTAAAAAGGGTAGAAGTGAGAACAGTGCACCTCTATCTACCAAAACCTCCTAAATAGAGGTATGCTAGAAACCCAGCACAACCTTTAAACCTTCAAATATGAAAGTTCAGAGGTCTGCTAGCGATGCTTTTAATAATTGAACCCAGATCACTTCACTTGGGTTGGGCTTTTTATTACTTAACGTACGCTTCATTGTGTTAGGAATGAGCCCCTTAAATGATGCTGTTTTAAAGCGTTTGTGTTAGTAATTTGTATAAGAATTACGGGTAGCTGCAGGAAAGGGATTTGTCTTGACGAATGAAATCTGAGTTTTCTTCCCCAATTCTTCTTTTTTCTTTTTTTAATTTTTTTTCCCCTTGCATCCTTAAGAATCGAACCTATGACCTCAGGATTACAAGGCCCTCCCATTACCACCACCCCAACCCTCCAATTCTTCTCTCCATTTTTCTACATTTTCTCCATTTTCTAATTCTTTTACCTTGCTATCTAATCTCCCCCTCACTTTAATTCTTTTCTGATAATTTTATTTATTTCCCAAGTGCATGAGACATTGATTCAATCCAAGTCTTCCCATGAATCCCATCTAATTAATTCCATAAATCCAACACAATTTACTTCCATTTAGTCCAAGCAATTTTCAGCTTGACCACAAAGACTTCAACAAAAATAAGTTCTTGCGCTTAACAATCACTTTAGTAGCAAGTTTTCTTCTTAAATCAAACTCTCAACTCACAAGTCATAATCCACAAAGCCAATCTGAAGACAAAGTTCTTGACAACAATGTTGTAAAAGGTAAAAGAGCCATTATATTTCGAGATTATTGAAAAGAATGCATCTCCAACTACTCCACAATAAATAAATAAAGGTAATTTCTTTAAATTATTAAAAAATCTTGGAGGTTTTTGGACTTTAACAGGCATTTTTTTGAAATTTCTTGAAATCTTAAAATTTCATATTTTTACGAATCTTGAAAAATCTTGACTTTCTTGATTTTCAACATTTCGATAAGATTTTGAAAGATTTTAGAAGTATTCGGAAAGTTCCAAACTGTTCAAAGAAGATTCCTTGAAGTCCACATGATCATGCAACATTGTTAGGATGGTTGTAACAATAAGCCCAAAAAAGTAACTTTAACATGTCACGTCGGTGCCATATCAAAAGTTTAATCCCACAAACTTTTATAAACTTATCCCCAATAACAATAAACCCAGAAAAACAAGTTCAGCACGGGTCCCACCAATATATGCACCTATATACATTTATGTATGTTTTTTAATACTATATTATTCACTATATTCAATTACAAATTTTTATTTAATTCAATAAAATATTTAATTCTATAAAATTAAATAAAACACATGAAAGAAATTAGATACATTGGAAAATGTTATATAAAGTATGTTACATTAAAAAAAAAAGAGTTATCAAATAAAAAGGTTATCAAATAAACACACCATTGCTGAAATAAAAAAGGTACATCAAACAAACACATCATTACATTAATAAAAGGGTTATCTTGTATAATTGCTTCCATAATGTGCCCAGATATGCTCAACCAAATCAGCTTGAAGTTGATGATGCATACCCCTATCATGAAGCTCTTGAATACCTTCAAGATAGGTTTGGAACTCTTGAGTATTACCAATATTAATTGTTGTCGACGGAGGTTTGTCTTCATCGGACCAACTGACAGCTTCGTCTCCCTCGTGCTCAATAATCATGTTGTGCAATATAATGCATGTATACATGATATTTGTTTATTCTTCCTTGTAATAAGGTTGTGCAGGACCTCTAACTATCCCCCAACGAGCTTGTAGGACTCCAAATGCCCGTTCCATATCTTTTCTTGCTGCCTCTTGTCTCTCCTTGAATTTCTTTTGTTTGTCATCATAGGGCATGGAAAACTCTTCACGAATGCAGCCCATTCCGGATAGATCCCATCTGTCAAATAGTAGCCGTTACGGTACGTTATGGAGTTCACTGTGAAAGCAACTTATGGGGAATTTCCCCGCAGGAAAGCGTTGAACAATGGTGATCCATGAAGAACGTTCATATCATTATTGGAGCCCTTGACACCAAAAAAAGCATGCCATATCCACAAGTCTGCAGATGCGACCGCTTCAAGAATTATCGTCAGGACGCTGTAATCGCCTCGAGTATATTGGCCCTTCCAAGCAACGGGGCAATTCTTCCACTCCCAGTGCATGCAGTCGAGGCTCCCCAGCATTCCAAGAAATCCATGCCTTTGCTTGTGCATTTGAATCAAGCGTTGAGTGTTAACAACATTTGGCATGCACAAGTATCGTGCTCCGAATACCTCGACGATGCATTTTAAAAAGTTGCGCAGACAATCCATATCAGTTTTCTCACCCATCCATATATACTCATCTAGTGAGTCAGCAATGGAAGCATATGCCAATTGATGAATGGCTGCTGTGCACTTCTGAAGTGGTGATAACCCCTTCCTTCCAATTGCGTCGTGCCTCAATTTGAAATAATCTGAGTGATTTTCCAAGGCATCGATGATGCGAAGGAATAATTCCCTTTGCATTCGAAATCAACAATGAAATGTTTCACCGTCATATATGGGATTGTAGGAGAAGTAATCATGGACAAGCCGATCATGCTCGTTCTCACGTTCACGATCCATATATTTTCTCTGATTTCTTCTTCTTGAAGACCTTTGGGCTGCTTCAAGCTCTTCCTCATCGAGCAGAGCAACCATCTCTCCCTCGATTTCTTCTTATTCTGCTAATTCCCATATGTAATTCTTCCACATTTCATCTACTTGCTTGTCAGTCAGAACGCCAGACATTTTGTGTGGAGATTTGAGATTTGAGATAATTGGTATGTGTTTGAAGAGGTGTGCAATGTTTCAACAAATGGAGTAGTATATATAGACAAAGCTGAAACGGCTAGTTTGCAACGACTAGTTTTGAACGGCTAGTTTGCAACGGCTAGTTTTTAACAGCTAGTTTGCAACGGCTAGTTTTTAACGGCTAGTTTGTAACGACTAAAATTACATAATTCAAACTAAAATGAAAAACAGTAAAATGACAAACTTACCCCTCTGACCGTTAGTCATAACGATTTTCATCTACTTTACAGCATTTTGAAAAGCACAGGGGGGTTTTGCGTAGCTTTTTAAACCATTAGGGGGGTCATCCTGTACTTTTGCAAACCACAGGGGATTTTGCATAATTAACCTAAATAAAATAACAATTACATAATTAAAATACCAAACTAAAAAACAAAGTACATAATTTAACAGTTACATAATTGAAACTGAAATCACCAGCTGCATTTCGCTCTAATCTTTTCAACGAGCTTCATATGAACTTGCAGTTGTTCATGCGACATTCCACTCGTATCCTTCATCAACAATTCTTCATCTTTCTGTTTGATCCTTTTCCGATTGCATATTAGTGAGTTTTTCCCACTTGTCAGATCGATCTTCATCAGAAACTTTCACTTTGGCTTTGCCCTCTGCTGCCCTATTGGACGAGACTGAATCAAACTTTCTGATGTAGTATCCCCCTCTGATTCGGATGTCCTAGTCCATTTGTAGAGGAGCCAATTTCTCTAAGTCTTTCATTATTTTCCATATGCGCATGTACTCGAAGGTCTTCGTTGGGTTAATTGCGTTCCATTAGGCCAGTGTAGCCAAAAAAACATCCTCATCCCGAGAAAGCGGTAACATCAGGCATAACCTAATAGTAATGTGATTTAATCGCAGATCCTGATCTGGTGGCCGTACCCTCAGGCTGATTTTCATTATAATAAGCAGCCATTTTTTTCTCCCAAAACTCTTTATTCTTCTGTGCATTGCCAACTTTTGAGCAACTGCTAATGGTGCCCTAAGCTTGTCAAGACACTTCTCTTCTTCGAGTGACCATCGCACCTTCACGTTGCTGCTACATCGGCCTTTGCGTTCATTGTTGTGTTGAGAGTGTCCTTTACACTGGGTTGTGTAGAGTTTGGTGGGAACTGTTGCGATGCGACAAATGGAAATGGCAAAACTATCTCCTTATCGGATGAAGATCCTTCCAGTCTCAAATGTCCAAAAGCGTTTGACGTCTGTGGTGGCGGTGGATAGAGAAACGGGTGAGAAGTTGACATCCCAAAATGGCAACCCGTTGCTCCAAAGTTGGAAACATTATATGGAAAGAATTGTTGGTATGGAACTTGAAAAAACTGGCGATTGGGATAAGAATGGGGGTTCGAATTTTGCGAGCTTGAATCTCCTTGCGTATTGGCAAACCAAAAAAATATGAGAATGAGCTGGGATTATTTTCAGCCATTTAGATACATAATTTGCATATGGATGCCAATGAAAAAAAAATATGAAAATCAAATTTTGTAAAAACTTAATTGAGGAGAGGTATGATTTTGATGAGGAGTAGAGAAATAATAGAATTGATAGGTATATATAGACAATAGAAGAGAAGGAAAGAAAAAGAATAAAACTAAAAAACTAAAAAAAAAATATTCTGAATAAAAGAGTCGTTGAAACGGCTCTATTATAATAAACAAAAGAAAAAAAAAAAGAGCAACCATTGGTCTGTAATTAAAAACAAAATAATAATAATAATTAAGGGCATAGTCTGGGGCAGATAGCCACTAGACAGTTGGCTCCACCCACGCGCGCATGCAGTACATGCACGGGGACGCTGCAATCTCCCCACCGGTGGAGCCTACTTTTCCCCCCTCAACCCAACTATTATTTTTAAGAGTTGGGTTTATGAGTTGGACAACTCTAGTGCGATAAACCCACTAGAGTTGGGTTTTTAAAACCCAAAAAGTGCACCATTACAAGCACCATTAGGCCAAAACCCTAGAGCTCAACATTTCTCCTATAATAGTTCAGATTATTTTCTAGAGCTTAATAAAGGCTCTGATTGATCTTTATAGTTTCAAGAGAACATTTTTTAAAAATCATAAAGAATGGTGAAAATAATTTTTGAAATAATTTCAAGAGATTCTAGAAGGTTCCAAAATATTCCAGAATATTCTTAAGAAAATTCAAGCAATTGCACAAATCATGCATCCACCTCAACATGGCCGAAACCCTAACCCTAGCCGCCTACTTGTGCACCACCCGCCATCTTGCCTAATTTCGGCCGCCTCTTGCTTTCTCTTCTTGGAAGGAATTTTTGTTTATCTTTTTGTAGGGATTAGTTTTTAGGAAGTGTTGACGATTTGTGAATGTTTCCTTAACTTCTTTAGTTAATTGCTAAAAGTAGTTATTTCTTAAATTACTTTTAGTTTCTTTTTGGTTTTAGTTTCCAAAAAGGATTCACTCATTGAACACCTTTTTGGAAATAATTCTCCTTTGTTTTTGGAGATTAATTTTCGGTTTTTGCTTCCTCCTTGGGGAACCAAAATTGTGAGTTTATTTTGTGTCCAAATTCATAATTCTTTTCGATATGAATAATTAAGGAAATACCTATTCTCACTGGTTTTTCATTTTTATTTCTTTCTTTTTTTCCCTTGTAATTTTTGCCCAACATGGCCCCTATTTCTCCTATAAATAGGTGTTATAACCTTTGAATAAAATCAGAGAATTTAGATGTTAATTGCATAATAGTGAGATTAATTCATTTGCTTAGAATTCTCCATTCACATTGGTGTTTTGAATGTTGTAAAACAAACCGTAAGTCCAAACTTAGTCAAATAGGTTTCTTGCTCACCTAATCTCCTACGATTGTTCCACATTCTCTTAAATTTACTATGTTAGGTTAACTGCATTCAGTTCCTTTAATCTTGCATGCTTTAATTGAAGTTTGAGTAAGTCTTTCTATGATCTTTGTTTGAACAACCTTTTTAGAAAATGTCATTCCAAATTTGTAGAAAAATCCACATCAATAATCCTTCCACATGTGATATAGGAATGGGCGAATTCGATTTTTGGTCAAGGTTTTTTTTTTTTTTTAATTTATTTTGATAATTCTAAATTTAGTCACCAAACTTAAAACAAATGCTCCGTTTTGAATGCTCTGTTAAATCTCTCGATTAAATCGCAAACGGAACCATTTTTTCAATGAAATTTTTTATCCTAACATTTACCGCTAACCTATCCCGACCAATCTCAATGTAGTATCCTCATTTTTTAGATTATAGTAGCCCGACAGGTGAACCACAGAAGAGTAAGAATTAGCTAAGAGGGGGAATAGAAACACAAAATCTCTACTCTCTATTTGAATGAATTACTACTGAGTTTTATTACTGTACTAACTGTTATCTTCTTCGCCACCCACCACCCCCCCCCCCCCCCCCCCCAACACATTATTCTACAATAATATCTATATATGAATGGTTTAATTATAGGCTTAAAAGCATAAAAATTCCACACTTGAATTCCTTAAGAACACATATTTTAGAAGTACAGAAAACTCCTTTAATACAACCAATTACGCATTAGATGAAACGAAACTAGGCATAGAAAGACCATCACAATTCCTCTAAGGAAAATTACACTTTTGGTCTCTCTTCTTTATTTAAATTACACTTTTGGTCCTTCTTTTATGTAAACTTGCATTTTTGGTCACTCTTCTTTCGCATTTTGGCATTTTTGGTCCCTCTTACCGGTTGACCTATGAAGTCAACAGTAATTTGGACTGTCTGAAAAAATTATAATTTTTTTGGGCCAAATAATAAATACTAAAACCTTTAAAGGGTTTTAATTTTTTCGTAATTTACAAGAAGGGTCCAAATTCCCTCAAGAGGAGTCGATGTTGCCATATAAAAATAAGCGTGGGTGACTATTTTCATACTTTTAAAGGGTTTAGTTTTTTGCAATTTACTAAAGAATAGTCACAAATTTTAAAAAAATTCATTTTGACTTAAATGATTGGTAAGGAGTTTACATAGAAGAGGGACCAAAAGTACAATTTTCTCATTCTTCTAATGCCTCATGCATATATAAAATCACAAGCACGCATATTACCATTTGCTAACAATTTTTCTTTATAACTGCATTAGCTTTTTATCCAATTAATTAGATATTTTTATTCATATAAAATTGTTGTAGCTTTAAAAAAAAGCAGTTACTTAAGCTATAAAGTGGAAAGGGTGTTTTTCTATTTAAATTGGCAAGACCCAATTGAAATATATCAACAGTTATCCAACACTTAAAAAAATATCTATGCTAACATATATATGTAACTTAGAAATATTATTAGTGATGAATGATTATATTTTAAAAATATATTTCAGCATTTTTTTAAGAGGGTCTCTTTACTTTGTGACCAAAAAGAGAAAATTTTATTTTGGGGAAGGAATAATTTTTGGAGAGAATTTATTTTGAAAATTTGTGTAGGAAATAGAATAAAAATTGTAATGATGATGTTATTTTTTGAAATTATATGAGGAAAATTTTAGAGAAAATTTAAGTTTGAATTTAGTAAAAAATAAAGGTGTTTGGATTAATAATTTTTCTAAGGAAAAGATGATATTTTTTTCATGAAAATATCACAAAGTAAACATAGTTTAGGCCCACATTTAATTACAACGAAATACCATTTTCCCTAAATAATCGGACCTTAATTGTTTTATATAATAAATATCATATTTCAATCTTTAAGAGAGAGAATCGTTGATACAAATGTGAATATTTTGATGTGATAATAATCAGATACAAATATTTAAAATAAACTAAATCAAACTTATACATATCTAAACAAGTAGTCATCCGTACAGATATAATTAGTAGAAGAAAAAATCGTCATCCTAGTGTATAAAACTCACAATTTTTTAATTAATAGGCTATTCGTTCGTTCCCAAATGAAGTTCATTAATTCCTTAATATTTTCAAGCTCTAGTGTAACACGTCTATAAATTTATATGAAAGGTGGCAACTTTTTTTTCCGAATCAATCACTATATGAATTGTACCTCACACAATACGGAATGAAACTTTCGACAATACGACAATTACTTGAAATTAAATCGGTGAGCACAAACAACAGATATTTGGTGAGTACCCCAGGACTGCGGCCTCTGAGTTTTGAACCCAAAACCTACGCAGCTGATTATGGAACATTCTCCGTTGCTTCGGTGTATCTGATGAAAAATATGATTTGGAGCTTCCAAAACATATTTTAAGAAAAAATAAATTACAATAGAGATATGGAACGGTTTTCTATGCAAAACATTTTTAATATGCATTAAAAACTTATAACAAATTAAAAAAAACTTGTATGCGATCCCATGTGGATGTTCAACGTGCGCTTTCTTCTTTTTTTTTTTTTTTTTTTTTTTGTTCCCTTGTTTTCTCATTTCTCAAAAAGGAAAAGAGTGTTGTCTGTCAAAAAATTAAATAAAAATAAAAATGATCGCAAATAACTTTTGATATATTATTTATCAAAAAAAAAAAGGAAAAAAGAAAGAAGTATTGTCAGTGAAAAAAAGTATCCAGTGTAGCCTTTGTTGTATTGATTGTGTCAAAAAGTATTGCCTATAAAATAAATAAAAAATCATACCTCAAAGAAAAAGAAAGAAAAAAATCGCATGTAGTGAAAATAATGTGTGTATCAAGGCTAAAGTATCGTGGTTGTTGGAGCGTCAGATAGTCTAACAAAAATTGCCTCTAATAAAATTTGGGGAATTTAAGTTTTGTAACTGAAGTATTAAATGTTTTTAAAATGTGAAACTTTCACATTTAAGATACGAGACATAAGTACATTTCACAATGTTTTGTTTATATCTTTTTCAAATTAAAAAAGATCATTTACAAATTAGGAAATATAAAGTACAATTAATACACTAAATTTCGTCAACAAGTTACTGTATAAATAATAAATATTTCAGTTAGTTTTTTCAAACACAAAAGAAATAAGAAAAACGTTTAAGTTATTGATCATATTTAAGATGATAATATAAATAGAATAATTAACTTATTACTTAATTATTCACACTGTTCTTATCTTCGATATTCATCCCTCACTACTATATATAAAGGAGCAGGTAGCAAATAATTTACAGCACAAGAAAATTTTCCCATCAACAAAATGAGTAAAGGTATTTTCTTTGTCGTTATAATATTGTCATTCTTATTTGTTTGTCAAATTTTGGAAGCGATCTCGACTCTGAAATGCATATAGTGAATCTTCTACCCAACAAGATATGGGGTCATTGTTTTTCTGGAGACACAGAATTTGGTTACAAATATCTCAATTTACGAGAAGATTGGAATTGGAATTTCAATGAATCTTATTGGCGCACCCAATATTTTTGTCACTTCTGGTGGACCCCCAAACAAAGAGGTTTTGCAGTTTTTGATAGCAACATAAAGCAGCATTGCAAAACTAGTCTAACTAAAAATTACTGTCATTGGGAAATTAGGCCTGATGGTTTCTACCTTTCAAACAAGGCTAATCCCGCACCCAACGAGTCGACTAAAATAAATGATTGGCAATGACTTGCTTTGTTGTAATTCTTAATTAATTTTAATAAAGAATATCAAAATGTTATTGACATTTTAATTATTTTTCTTCTTTCTCTGATACTAGATCGACTTTATTTATCAACTTAAAGTTTTATCATTGAACCAATTATAACTTAACTGTGAAAACAACTTTGTGCACAATCCTAAATTACGGATTCAAATCTCATCGGTATGGATGAGGTACCATTGCTCAAACCTCTTCTAGCCCTTTTCTCTCCCTTGGTGGAAAAAAAAAAGCAAGAAAAATTTCTGTTTATTGTAAAGTAAAATATTATATGTGCTAGTGTTATTTCTGTTATAATATTTATAATATTTAATCCCATCATAATGATATTTCATGAAGCTAAAGATAATTCAGTTAAAAAACTACCATTTGAATAAAATAATTAACTGATCTAATTCTTAATGTAAAATAAAAACGGAAGCAGTACATCCGTTGACCCGGAAACGAATGGTTAAAAGTTTTGCTAAACTGATGTAATTTCTTAATGCATTTTATGAATCAAATATATGTTAATATAGGGTGCCCATTGATGTATAATAATGCTTATCAAAATTTTATCTCACGAATCAAATATCTTAATACAACAATCAATTCATTTGTAGTTTCAATCTTCAGATACTAAAATTTTCCCACGAAGAGTAAACTCGGTTTTGTGTGCATGGTTGAAACCCCACCTGCCAGATATTATTTCTCCAAAACAGTCTGCATTTTTACCTGGTCAGGAAATTGGAGACCATGTCATGCTTGCACAAGAGTTGGTGCACTCTCTGAATCGAAAATGTCGTGGTGGGAACATCATTTTTAAGCTGGACATGGTAAAGGCTTTTGACAGGGTATCCTGGATTTTCTTGGAGAGGTTGTTGCTAAAAATGGGGTTCCTGGCCAGATTTGTGCATTTGATTCTCGGGAATCTCCAAGCAACTTGGTTTTCGGTCTTGATTAATGGTGAGCCTCATTGGTTTTTCCAGGCAACAAGGGGTATTAAACAAGGAGATCTGTTATCCCATTTTTTGTTCATACTGGTGGGAGAAGCTTTAAGTAGGGGCCTTAGGACCCGCATTGAGAGGGGTCTTTTGCAACCCTTTTCTATGCCAAGGGGGACCCCTAGGATTTCTCATTTGAGCTTTGCAGATGATTTGTTGATATTTCTTAATGGTAGTAGAAAATTTGTTAGGGAGTTTATGGCATTTCTCAGAGTCTATGAGGCTCTACAGTGTGAGACCCCGTGCCCCAATTACTAGTCGGAGGAGTATTTTGTGATAGACGAAGAAAAATTAAAATAAATTTAGAATAAATTACATATGTTAAATTACATTTTTCTCATATTTTACATGCATTGAACATTGATTGAAATTTGTCAAATTTAGTGTGAATTCGCATTCATTCAGCTAATAATAAAGTAATAAAGAGTGACTTATGAATTGAACGGAAGAAGTGTTAAAGAAATGTAGGAATGGAGAAAATATAATAGTCATCAGGTATGAGTAAATAGAGTAAAAGGGAAAAAAAAAATCATAAAACCTATAGTATACTTTCATTAATATTATTACAATGAAATTTGGAAGAATTAAAAGGGTTTAAGTAAAAGTAAAATTCTCGGACACAACTTTCGTTCAGAATTAGAGAAAAGTCCTCATTAAACCATTACGATATTTTAAGGGAAACTAACAAATGATATTTAATTAACAATCTTGAAAACTTAAGAAAAAGAAAGAATAGTGAAAGTTAAGGGATGAACTTCAGATCAAACAAATTAAAAGAAGGGCCTAGTAAAATTACAATTAGAAAATTGTGGATTCCCTATGCCTCAATGGGCGATGTTTTGTTGTGTTTGGGATTTCACATAGCGTCAAAGTGCCCTTTCTGTTGTTCAAAAAGTTCTCCACTGCATTTGTTTTATGAGTGTCCTTTGCCCCGTGGAATTTGGGCATACTTTGGTGACCGTCTGCATGTTACGCCTTTGTATACTGCAGACTTATGGGACTTACTAGATTTTTATTTGCTCAGGAAGGATTTGGATATAGCTAAGCTTCCCAAGGTGGTGTCTGCTATTGCGCGGGTACTAGTCTGTTGGGAGATCTGGAGGGCTTATTGCAAGGGAGTGCATGAGGAGGAGCATCGTGGATCGGGTTAGCTTTTGAGGGTGGTCTCGAAGTCTATTTTTGATTTATTGGCGTTAAAACCGCCAGTGTTCCACCGTTATGTGGCTTTTCTAGAGGGGTGAGGTGTTGCCATGATGGGATTTCCAGAAATGAAAGGAAGAACGAATAGTCTTTTGGAGCTTGCCATATGTGGGACGATTCAAATTGAACGTGGATGGCTCTTCCCGAGGTAACCCGGGGCCATCAAAAAATGGAGCATTGTTGATAGATTCGGGCGGCAAGGTGGTTTTGGCGACTTGGGCTTTCCTTGGCATTCTCACGAGTTTTCAAGCGGAAGAGCGAGCCCTTCTGCTGGGGCTTAGTATTTGCGATCAACTTGGAATTAAACATTTGGATGTTGAGACATATTCCATAGTGTTATTAATGGCAGTACCAAAAGGTTCAGGTCCTTAGCGGCCACATTGGATGGAATATCGGATCTGAGGCATAGCTATGGAAGCATTTCCCATTTGCATTGAGAAGGGAACGTGGTAGCGGATAACCTGGCTCAAACTGTAAGTTTGACGAGTCTTATAGATTTCTTTGTTCACCATACTCTCCCTAGGAGAATTATGGGCTGGTCACACTAGTTGCCAGGGGCTTCCCCTACTTACGGGCTTAATTTTTAATTCTGTTTGGTTTCTTATCCTTCGTCTTACACGTGTATAGGCTGCATTTGCATTCTTGTATTTCTGTATATCCAAGGTTAGGCTCATTACGTTCCAGGCCTGCACCACTCCAAATTACACCCACTTGCCAACAATAAACACTTCCACCTTCAAAATTCTCCATAACCCATCTTTGTCACCTTCAAAAGTAAAGCCCACCACCACTCACACTCACCACCCCTCAACCTCTCAAAAAAACTAAAGGCTCTAATACTCACCACCATCAACCCCCCTCGCCATGACACACCACAACTAGTATTGTTGACATTCATCCCCCACTTGAATGTTTTAATTGGTAAAATTGTTTGATTTAATTTGGATTCTATGTCTACTGCTTGATGTACATCATTGATTTTCTTGAGTTGAGTTTTCTTGGTGATATTTGGATGATTTGGAAATAATGGCAAGGCTGATTTTCGTAAGGCATAATGCCACCACTGTCGCCCCAGATGAAGGAAGAAGAACGGCTTCAATCAAAGAGAAAGCAAAGTACTCCACAAAATTAAGAAAATAGTCGGCCCTTTCAGTACCAACATCAAAACCCCTTTACAATTTTTTCCATCTTCAACCTCCTCAACAATAATATCAATCCATTTATCCATTTCGTAAATCTACAAAGAAATTAAGCAACGGAAGATGTCAATGTAGCTTACGAAGAGTTGAGGACACCAATTCAATTATAGGTCTTAAAACCAAGAAAAATAAGCTATATACCAAAAAGGAATACTCAAAATTTAGACTTTCTTCATGCCATCCTAGGTTTGATGAATCCCTATTGTACAACCGGACATATCTAAAAATTTTTTTTTTGCCATGGAGGGATTTGAACTCATGTGCACAAGAATAGAAAATTTCTATGAGTAGCTAAATCCTTCATTCTAGTATTATGTGAGAAACCTTAACCATTGCATGTATGAAACCAAAGCATGATTCCAGTCTAATTAACTAGTTCAATAATTACCTATGTTTATATGTCTAAAAACTATAATCATATTAAGTTTGATCACCTTAATATAGATCTAGTAGGGCCAGTGAGTGGCACAACTACCGACCGATTAGTACAGGTTTAATTGGATAGTAATCTCTTGAGCATCGTCAAGGGAGGTTACTGGTTTTGGGTTCTTCTTATTCTTAATACTTCTAGATAAGTTAATACGGTGATTGTGGGGACTTACGGCCTGTTAATTAAACTAGATAGGAAATAACCTTGATTGTAGGGACTCACAGGGGTTACCGGTTAATTAAGGGAGAATTGGATTATGATTGTTGGGACTCGCGGTAATCTATAACTAAAATGACATAGGATAATTAGACAATAAAAAGGGGTTTATGATTGCATGCATACGGTTAAGGTGACTTGCATAATGCTAGAATATCTCTTTAATTGATTTTAATCTGTTTGCATGTTTATTTTGTGTATTTCATATTTCTACAAATTCAAGGTTTCTAGGAGACACAAAAGGTGACTACTAGTCAAGTTTGGTTAGATTGCATGTTAATTTGGAATTTGTGTTGAAAATTTGGAATTTGTGTTGAAACTGCCGTCTCTGTGGATCAACCATGTACTCTGCTGTGCTATGTTTTATTTAGCTTAATTGGCGCAGGTTTTAACAGTATTTTTACTGTATTTGATAGTCCTACGACGGGTTTATCAAATTGGCATCGTTGCTGGGGACGGTTACAATTTTAATTTCTCTTTCCTATTAATTTGCTTGGTGTTTTCTTGGGCTGTGTATGAGCAGGTCTTCAAAACCTGTATCACTGAGTGATCCAGAGATCGAAAAGACTTGTAGACGCTTGGCCAAGGAAGCACGGTTACGTAAGCTTGCAGAAACATAATATGTCAATCGGCTGAGAGAACAAATGGATAGTAGCTCTGAAACATAATCTGGTAACCGACCGAGAGAACAAACGGATGGTAGCTTTGAAGCAAAATATTCAAGTTCTGAACTTGAATTTGATACCATGGGAGATAGACACGAGGATAGACAAGGGGAAAGATAGGAAAATGGGGACGAAGAACAACAAAGAGGGCCAGAACCCGAACCTACATTGAAAGATTTGAGCAGTCATGATACTGACGACAGAGCTTCGGCAGTAGTCACTCCTGTATTGCCCAATGGTTTCCCATTAAAGAATGGCTGGCTGAATGGCATCTCACAATTTCATGGGGGTGCTAGGGATGATCCTTACAATTTCCTTGCCGAGTATGTGAAGAATTGTAAGGTGGGGCGTTTACCAGCTAGAGCCTCCATCGATCAATTGAAGTTAGTGGCTTTTCCCTATGTTCTGACGGGTCCAGCAAATCGGTGGTTTTTCTCATTACCACCAAATTCCATTACCACTTGGAAGTGAATGAATGAGCTGTTCCTAAAGAAGTATTTTCCAATCTGGTCATAAAGAAAATAAGCAGCATTCAACAAGAAGCTGATGATTCCCTTGGAAATTACTGGCTACGATTCAATGAACTAGTGGAAAGCTGCCTAAATCACAAGTATACTGAAGTACAACTAGTTCAGTATTTTTACCATGGGATGACCACCAATGACCGGAACCATATGGACTCATCTAGCATTGGAGCATTCCAGAACAACACAGTAACCAAGGCTAAGAAAATGATCGAAGATACTACTGAGTCAAGAATTTAGTTTGGAGAACCCTCCCGGTCGACTAGACGATAAGCTGAAGTGAGATTTATTAATGATTCCAGTGATGAGCAGCTGAACCAGATTACTTATACTATGGAGAAATGGACTACTTGGTAGTCCAGCAATCTTCTTTGGTAGCAAAACTTGCAACCCCAGCCAACAGCCAAGAGGAAATTGTTTGTAAATGTTGTGGGAATCAAGGGCATATTTCGCAAAATTGCAACCTTGCACAGGAGGATTCCGTCAATGCTGTTGAGAATTGGAAAAATAATTTCAATGGGAATTGGAATTGTAATCTGCCAAGGAGGGACCCCTCTTCTAACACCTATAATTCATGATGGAAAAATAATCCAAATCCAGAAGGAGTTCAAGTGCCCTTCAAGTCAGAAGCCAATCAGCAAGCTCTACCTTCGAATGCTGGGAACAATCAGAGTAGTAGGAATACTAGATTAGTGTACATGTCACCCCAACAGAGGAATTTTCAGAACCCTAATCAGAATAATCAACCTAGGGGAGGCAAAACCATATAGGATGCAGTGGGAGATCTTTTTGATCAACAGAAGGTACATTCAACTGCCCTCGAGGGAATTGCAGGAATTCTATCTCAATTGTCGAGTTCCATACAAGAGTTGAAAGGGAACTAAGGGAAATTACCTTCTCAAGTGCAGGTTTTGCGTATGGAGAATATAATAAGTCTGGGAATAACAAAGGTTAGGGAACCAGAACTGGAAAATTCAGTATCTAGACTGAGTTTGAATCAAGGGGCACCATACTGACCACCCCAACTGCAGAATTTCTAGAATCCAAGTCAGAATCAGCCACAAAGGGGTGGCAGTGTGACTCCCCACACCTGACCCATCCCTGCCTTAGAAAATCAGTCGCGACAAGGAGAAGAGAGCCGGCGTCATTCAGGGCTCTCGTCCAACAATCAATACAGAATAAAACAAAGAGAACCATACATTCTTTATAATTATTCTAAACTTTCAAGCAATTCATTGCAGCGGAAAAATACATAATTATCGAGGACGGCCCTGGGCCATAATTATCCCACAAAGCAGGGTTCCTAAGCTAATCTATTACAAAGCTCCCTCGATGTTATCTTGGACGCCCAACGGCCTTACCTCTAGCACAAGCAAATCAAGTATCTGTATTCAAATTTGGAAAGGAGTGGGGTGAGCTTACACTCAGTGAGATACCTTGGTGTTTGTAGAAAATCCCACCGTAGGTCCTTATAGAAAAGCCAGGAAAGTACATACACAATTCATGCAACCATCCGTACAGGCAGGTATATATATACTCTAGTAACAGCAGAAGTACAAGCAAGCAAAGTCCATTTAAAACAGGTAAATCAAGCACATCAGGCATATAGTTCATCACATGGCAAGTACGGGAAACGAGTAAGGCAGTATGGACACCACAGTCATATGCACCTATTTGAGCCATTAGACTCCTAGCAGGTAGATTGCACCCACAAGCCTTCTCTACTAAAGCTAGGTTGGAATCTATCCTAGGGTTCGGGTTGTTCAAGTGGACACGGCTTTCACCAGCAGACCCGTCCAGGGGCAAGCGGAAGGAGAAAAGCATACTTGCTTTCACCAGCAGGCCATCTAAGGTGAGTGGAACAAGGGAAGCGGACTCGCTTTCACCAGCAGGCCGTCTAAGACGAGCGGAACAAGAAAAGCATACTTGCTTTCACCAGCAGGCCGTCTAAGGCGAGCGGAACAAGGAACGCGGACTCAGAGCCCAAGTTTTATCTAGTTGGTCCTTGACTTATTTCACGCTAAGGTGATCATGGCAATCCCAGCATGCTTCATACAAATCTAAAGACATTATGCAACCCTAGATGACATGCAACTTACCTTGAGAAGTCTACATCCCTCTAGGTTAGCGGGTCATGCTATCTGCTCATTACAGGCACACATCATGGCAAGTAGGCAAGTAGACAAGCCATACGAAGCAGAGTATGTAACTAGCAGGGCAAGGTATCACATAGGCACGTAGCACACAAGCACGCAAGATTCACGTAAGGCACAATTGAGAAAAACAAGCTAACGATGAGGCGCGGGAAACCTCGTTGGCAAATATCGACACACAGTAGTAATATATCTACACATAAGAACTACGTGAACTACGTAGATAGTTTGTTTAAATCTTAGGAAACTAGCGAGTAATCTCTCACCTGGAATTCTGGAAGGCGCGTATGTTGTCCAATTCGCTCAACTCGGGTCAACAATCAGCTTTTGCGGATAACGGAGATACGATTATTAGTTAAGGAGGAGTTGCTAATGTTCTAAGCACGTTTAACTATTTGGTCAATTGGGGTTGACTTTTAACTTTTTAGGTTTCTTGTAACTTTTCGGTGAACTTTGACTTTTTTGTCAACCTTTGACTTTTTGGGTTAAGTTTGACTTTTACGGGCAACTTTGACTTGTTGGTCAACTATTGACCTTTCGGGGTAAGTTGACCTTTCTCGGGTTAGGTTTGACTTTTACGGTCAACTCTAGGTCAGGGTCAAGTTTTGGGTCCAGCGGGTCAAGGATGGGTCAAAGGGCAAGTCTAGTCAACTTGGTCAAGGCTCGGTCAGACAGGTCAAAGATGGGTCAAAGGGCAAGTCACGTAGTCAAAGGTCAAGTATAGGGTCAAGTGGGTCAAGGCTAGTGGTAAAGGTCAAGTATTGGGTCAAGTGGGTCAAGGCTAGTGGTAAAGGTTGCATGGCTAAGGCTTGGTTGGCAAGAAATAGCCAGGTTGGCTTGCGAGGGTGGAGGTCGGCACGCGGAGGTCGAGGTCGGCATCGACGAGTGCAATGGCTGAGCAGCTGCGCGCATCGGCTAGCCATAAGGCCCTTGCTGCTCGCACATCGCAGGCATGCGCTGGGCAGCACTAGCGCTGCTGAGGAGAGATGGCCCTTTCGAGGCCATTTCTTTTGCGTCTCTAGTCTGATTCAACCCGTTTCAAAAATGTCAATTCGTAGACATGCATCAATACTAATAAACTAAACACTTTTTACGCAATTATAACCATCCTATCAACCTTTTTCATGGCCTTAAACATGGCATGGTACACCATTTTTCCAAATCTTAATTCCTGGTTATTGATTTGCATATTAATTCGAGATCTCATTTTCAACCATTCCCACTAGATGCAATCAGTCCTAATATTTCTTAAACATGTATAGCCCTTCCAGCCCCCCCCCCCCCCCCCCTCCCCCCTTTTCATGCATAGATTTCCCCCCATTGTAAAGAAACTAAACAACCCACATGAAATATTATGATCTCCTAACCTAAGCTTTCATGCCACTTTGCAGGGGTTCAAGAATAGTTCTAAAGACTTACCTTGGTCCTATGATTGCCACGAACTCGTTGAGGAGGTGCAAGGGAAGGGAAATGCGATGGCAGCGACGGTGGCGACTTTCCGGTGCTGTTGGAGGCGACTCTTCAAGTTGGCGGCGTGTGGGTTTTCAGAAAATGGAAAAGGAAGAGTTGGCAGCCTAGGGATCTATTTATAAGCCTCCATTAGGTTCTGGGAAGCTTCTAGAACTTCCTCCACAACCCTAGCCGCCTCCTCCTTTAATTAAAATCAGATTTGGATTGGAGAAGAATCCAACTCCGATTCAAAAATAGTTTTCGCGGTTTTCTCCATACTGCCTCTCGGGCGTGTGCATGCCACGCTCGCCAGGCCTAGGTTAGCCCATCTGAGACGAAGTTCCCAGGAGCCCATTCGCGAGGTCGTTCACGGGAGCCCCGTCCGCTACGTCGTCCAGTGGAGCCTGTCCTCGAGGTCGTCAACTGGAGCCCGTCCGTAAGGTCGTCCACTAGAGCCCGTCCGCGGTTGTCCAATTTGGATGACGTCCCATAAGTGGTATTGGAGGTCGTCCGACTTGGTGCCCGATTTGTCATGCTTCAGCTCCAGAAGTTGAACACAACTTTCTCTGGGACTCTTCCAAATTCCTATGTTACCCGCACAGATATTCGGACCTACTTGTTCATTCCTTTTCCTTTCTTCTTTCCGCTTAATTATTGGAAAATCTCCAACAAGGTTTACCGTACAAGCTAAACACTTAGCAAGCACCCAATAACTAAAGCAAGCAGGTCATGTTTCACATCAACACGTAATTTAAACCAAAAAATTTGATTTTTACCATTTTTATCCCTATGATTTCGCTCTGAAAAATCCAGAGCTTCACAGGCAGAACGGTGAAAGACGACATCGAAGAGTTGTTCGAGCAACAGAAGGAGCAAAAAACTGCAATGGAAGAGATAACATCAATTTTGTCTTAATTATCAGCATCCATATAGGAGTTGAGGGGGAACTAAGGTCATTTGCCCTCTCAAGTACAGGTTCCTCCCAAGGAGAACGTGAATGAAATCCAGTTGAGAAGTGGGAAAATTTTGGAGCCTGTAATTAAGAAATCGCAGTCAATAGGGGTTGGGTTGCCCAAACCGATAGGTGTTCAGGATACAGGAAATTCATGTACAGTAGAACCAGAGAAGCTAATCATTATAGACTTTGATCCTGAACCTAAGAAGAGCCTTGCTCCAGTTACAGTGAGCAAGGATGTGTATAAACCTGTCTCACCATTCCCAAATAGCTTGAGGCCTAAGGTAAGGAAAATAAAGGAGGACCCGATTGACTACTTGGAGGTTTTTGAAAAGATGGTGGTCAACCTTCCATTCCTGAAGGCAATTAAGCTTCCCACTGTCGGGAAGTTTCTAAAGGAATTCATGGCATGGAAGCCAAGAGGGGCGAGCAAGGTGGTGTTAGGTGAGAATATCTCGGCAGTGATTTAGAAAAAGCTCCCTCCCAAATACAAGGATCTAGGTATGTTCTCTTTACCTTGAATTATTGGAAATAGAAAAATAAAGCATGTTATGCGTGACCTTGGTACTTCCATTAATGTTATGCCTTTGTCAATTTATGAGACTTTATCTGGTGTTAAGCTTGTGGATACAAAGGTAGAATACAACTAGCAGATAGGTTATTGTGCGGTGTACTTGAGAATGTTTTGGTGAGTGTGAATTCCTTTGTTTATCTTGCAGACTTTTATGTGATTAAGATGCATGATGATCAGCCCAAAAAATCTGCTGGTGTATTGTTGGGTTGCCCATTTTTGAAAACTTCTAAGGTAGTGATTGATGTGTGTAAGGGCTCTATCCGTTTGGATCATTGTAGTGAAAAGCATACTTTAGTATCGATGATATCGTGAAAAGTGCACAAACGGTTCTGCATAGTGTTAAGCTGTATGACCCTCTTGTATAAGAATCTCTTGAGACCAATTTTTTGTAGGACAATGAAGAGAAGGTTATCCCTCAGGGATTGACTGATTTCAAGAGCCAGAATAGGAGTGAAGGAAATGCCCTAACGCTTGACTTGGAGGAACCTTAAGGTTATCAGACGGACCAAAATTCTGCAAAAGGGTGTGTCAAAGCCAAGGTACGAAAAAGAAGCAATACAAAGGCATGGCTTAGTACACCCACCAAAGTTGATAAGTGAAGTTACTAGGAGAGCGGCCAGAATTGAATAGTGGAAGAAACTTCACTGTTGAGCTGTCCTAATTAATAATGAGAAGCTGAGCTGAGTCTAGCCAAAGACTTAAAACAAAAGGCGCTAGTGGGAGGAAACCCAATTTGTTTTTCTTTTCATTTTTATTTTGGTTTTCTTTTATGTTCTCTTTTTCATTATTTTGTTTTATGGTCACACTTTTCTGGCTGAATTTTTTTGTAGAATGTGTAGGTACTTGTAGGAATATTTTTTTCTTTCTCGACAATGTTGGACTACCTAGTCCAATAATCTACCCAGGTAAGTTCTAATTCCTCTACATCATTTTTGAAAGTTTAGTTGTGTTTGTTATATGTGTCAGTCGGTCCATCAGTTCTTTTCCCTGCTCTTATTGTAGTTGCTTGAGGACAAGCAGTTGTTTAAGTGTGGGGATGTTTTTGTGTTTTTGAAATTATATTTTCTTATGTATTTTTGAATATGTGTTTGGTGAGAATTTCTGCCTTGTGACTGAACTGGATTTGAAATAAGTAACATAAGTGAGGTGTTACATGAGGTGTGCATGCTGAATTTTTTTAAGTGTTAAGTTGAGAAATCCTTTGCTAGCTAATCAAAACATGCATGTATTCTCTTTCTCTTAAGCCACTGTATTGAACCTGAATGTTCTATGAGAATCATTTGTTTGCCGGTCTGACTGTCAAGATGGTAGGAATAGTGCATGGCGGGAGGATGGGGGACCTTCTTAGGATTAACCCTTTTTGGCTTAAATTTTGAACCTACCAGTTTATATCTTTAGAAGCCAAGTTGAAACCTTGTTTACAAGTTCGTTTTAAGTCACTAAAAGAGCCTAGCCAATTCATGATCACTCATTCTTTTTCACCCCCAGTGTGTATGCTTTGCTGTGATGCTTAAGTGCTTTATTAAAGTAGGTGGCCTGTTGTGTATTGTGAAGTCATGGAAATATTTGAAAAGTATAAATATGTACTGGTACCAAAAAAGAAGCTATGTAAAATGAGAAAAAAATCAAAGTTGTCAGTTCTGAAGTTTAAAAGCAAAAATGCATAGAAGTAAGATGAATTGACTGAAAAGAGCTCAATAAAGGGTTCTAGTTTTTGTATTGTTGGGCTGTTTGATTGAGAAGCAAGATATTCCATGAAGAGTGAAATTCTAAGAACAGGGCAGGCAACCACTTCCCCAGATAGAGAGGGGGCAGTAATCTAGAAAAGAGTGAAGCAGTAATTGTTCTTTTTTGTTGAAAAACACATTGGGTTTAATGTTTTTTGTAGGTAGTTTAAAACCCTTAGCATCTGTCCAAGTGTTCGAACGTTAGCTTTTCGTTGCATCCCATGATTTGAAGATTGTTTCTCAACTGTCGTGTATCTATTCCTTTTATACTGTGGTGATGGTCGGCTATCAAGCATGTATGATTCTGGTTAGATTAGGATTTAATTTTATCCTGAATTTTTTCTTGTGAAAAAATTGAGGGTGGGATTTACAGACCATAGAGTGCAGTTGTGGAAATTATTGCATATTTTTGTTGAGCTTCTAAAGGATGTGTTTTTGAATTGATTAAATTGTTTGCACCTAAATATGATACTGAATCTTGTGATCTGGGTAGTATATGGCAGAAGGAATGAGGCATAAGTATGTGTGTCAAGTCATAGAATCGGTTTGTCTTTTATTCTCTTCTTGTTCGCTGTGGGTCATGTTGGTTGCTTTGTTTTTTGCGGGAAATATTGTGAGATGCATGCTAAGGGAGAGGCTATGTTCTATTCTTCACTTCACACTTGAGGGCAAGTGTCATTCAAGTGTCGGGATATAATCTGACCAATTTTGGACTATTATTTTAGCATCTTTGAAGGCATTTCTCACGGGTTTTTGCCCAAGTTTTTAGTATTTTATTGCAGATTTGGAGAACAACCAAGTGATGAGGAAAGACACTAAAACGAGGATTTTGGAGCAAGAGATGTTTAGGCAGAATGTCACATGGATTGTGGCTAAAAAAAAAAGAGAAATCTGAAGCCCATTAGAGAAGCTAAGTTCTAGAAGGATCTAGAAATTACTGTAGTAAAAGTGAAAAGTTGAAGTTCTAGAATAATCCAGAAGTTACTGTAGTAAAAGTGAAAAGCTGAAGTTTTAGAAGAATCTCCAGAAAAGGATCGGTTGTTTCCTTCATCCTAGAGTGATTTGCTGACTCTTTCAAATATTGATTTATCTCCTTAACTGCTAGGATCTTTTGATTTACTTCCCTTTTACTGAGAGATAATTTTCTTCTCTATAAATAGGGGTACTCTCATAGGTAGATGGCATTCAGTTTTCACTCCATTTTCATTTAGTTTTTCATTCACATTTAGTTTTCCATTTAGTATTTACGTAGAATTTTTTCCTTTAGTTTTGATAGAGTTAGCATATCACGATATATTATTCTAGCAGTAGTTCTGTTTTGTTTGAGAATTCCTTCCGACAGGCTACCTATTGCCCATACAGGAAGAGTCTTTAGTAGCAATTTTTAGCAAAGTATTTCTTTTTCTTATTCCATCATTGCCTTCATTCCATGGCTGTTTTAATCTTTATTCATGAGATTCTTAGTTCTATGAGTAGCTAAATCCTTTATTCTAGTATTATCTGAGAAACCTTAACCACTGTATGTATGAAACCAAAGTATGAATTCCAGTCTAATTAACTAGTTCCATAATTGCCTATGTTTATATGTCTAAAAAACTACAGCCATATTAAGTTTGATCACCTTAATATAGATCTGGTAGGGCCAGTGAGTGGCACGACTACAGGCCGAGTAGTACAGGTTTAATTGGATAACAATCTCTTAAGCATAGTCGAGAGGGGTTACCGGTTTTGGGTTCTTCTTAGTCTTAATGCTTCTAGATTAGTTAATACGGTGATTGTGGGGACTCACAACCTGTTAATTGAACTAGATAGGGAAATAACCTTGATTGTGGAGACTCACAGGGGTTATCGATTAATTAAGGGAGAATTGGATTATGATTATGGGGACTTGCAGTAATCTATAACTAAAACGACATAGGATAATTAGACAGTAAAAAGGGGTTTATGATTACATGCATACGGTTAAGGTGGATTGCATAATGCAAGAACATTTCTTTAATTGATTTTAATATGTTTGCATATTTAGTTTTGTGTATTTCATATTTCTACAAATTCAAGGTCTCTAGGAGACAGAAAAGGTGACTACTAATCAATTTTGGTTAAATTGCATGTTAATTTGGAATTTGTGTTGAAATTGCCGCCTCTGTGAATTGACCCTGTACTCTGTTGTGCTACGTTTTATTTAGCTTAATTGTTTCAGGTTTTAACAATATTTTTACTGCGTTTGATAGTCCTACGACGGGTTTATCAGTGAATAAAGGGAAATTAAGGAGATGTGGTGGTAATGGGTTTATGAAACAATAAGCATAGTTGGGTTGATAATACAGGTGGGAGGTGGAGAATGGTGGTGGTTGTGATGCGGATTCTCGGTTGAGAATTGTAGTGTGTTAAAATTTACAAAAACTCCAATTAAAAGAACACAGTATAACCCCCTGTTACCCCAACCACTACTTGCATTCGATAGAACAATCAAGTTATTTTTAAACTGAAAACCAAGCAACGAATTGAAGCGAATTGCTAATTTAATTACGCGAGATTATAAACCTAATTAATATGAATTAATATGCAATTCTAAGAACTAAAGATTGAAATCATGCGTGATTGGTTAAAGCTCAGTGAGTAGAATTCGAAAATATGGGAAATAACCTTACACCAAATTATATCAATTATGAATTCTCTATGTATTATTTTTGCATGAGCCCCTTTAATTAGAAGGGAGTTGTGCTCCTTTTGTAAGTAGAAAAAGGAAACAAATAAAAATGAAATCCAATTAGAATTGGAAACCGTACAAACCATAAACCTAAAGGAACTAGGTTTAAGGAAGGAATTCGATTCTCTGTAGAAATAGGTATGAACGAATCCCTTGAAAGGAAAGGAATAATACATTAAAAATGTAATTCTATTTATTTCCTAAAAGAAATCATGCAAGAATTCTTTTCAGGAAAATACTAATTAAGTAATTACATAAAACAAGAAAGGAAAAGTAAAGCCCACGCAAAACACACACTACACTAATTTCGGCCGCCCCTTGCTAGGGTTACCCTAGTGGTGTCTCTTCTTGAGTTGTAAGGTAGTGTTCTTATTTTGTGTACGTCAGAGAAGCTTCTAAATCATTCACGAGTCTTCTAGAATCGTCCACGGGTAGCATTTTAAGTAACTAAGAATCTCTTTAACAAATCAAGAGCTCTGATGACTATCAAGAGTTGTAAAATTAATTCTAAGTAACGCTTTTAATGTTCAGTCCGAATCGCTCCAAAGTAAATGACCCTCGGCAGAGCTGGAGGTGCTTTGACCTTTTTACCCTTTTTGGCTCCTTGCGCCATTCTTGGCTTGTTCACGGTTCTAAACCCTCTGGCTGGAACCCTAGCTGGAGGCTTTAATGGATAACCCTTGTATAGACTTGGATTAACCTTTGGATCAACCCTAGGAACTTGAGTTCCACTTTCTGAACACTTGAATCAAATCCATATCTTAAACATGGCTGACACTTGTGTTCAGTCGTAGGGATGACCTCATCAATCCCTCCTGGATCACAAGGATTGGTCCTCGAATCCAGGCCCTCCTGGTTCAAATTGGAAGCCTTTTTCCGGCGACCAGTTTCCCTCTGTCATCGCCTTAAATTCTTCATAGCAAGCTTAGTCCTCTTCGGTTCTGAAGATTCCACAACTTCCTCAATGGACACAATGAGACTTTCCCAATATGGGACTTCCTCCGGATGACTAACCCTAGCCGTGAACTTGAAAATTTCAAGGCTTGGTCACCGAAATGGGTTCGGCTGGAACTGGTGCAACTTCAATTGGAATAGGGCAAATTGCACTTGTGTTAACCTTTCCTAAAGTATCCTCAATGGTGGAGTCTACTTTCAGTGCAAGAAAGTTCCCCCTCACTATACCAAGATTTGCAGATTACTTGGTCTCCTTTCCATGTATACATTTTTATCACTTTCCCATTTGTCAAAAGTAGCCCTTATTCTTATGTTTTCGGATGCAATTTCCGAAGAGAGTAGAGGGGCCAACATAAGCTTCATGGATTTGTGCTTAAACGAGTATGTATTATTATACTCGCAATGCTGTGCCTTTGTATCAAATTGACATGGATGACCCAACAAGGCATGGCCACTCTCATAGGTGCAATATCACACAAAAATGTATCTTTATACCGCCCAATCGAAAAACTCATACTAACTTGCTTGTCGACTTTAATCTGTTTATCGTCAGTAAGCCAATAGAGAATGTATGATGCGGACGTCCAAATCATCGGAACCTGAGAGGCAACCCCTTCTAAACTGGTGCAAACACCATTTTGCTACCTGATTAGAAGCCTGCTTACAGCTATCCTCCTAGGATGTAACAACGGCTCAACTCACGAAATATCCCCTAAAGTATGTTAAGACTTTGGTGGGGACCCTACTACCTTCCACAACTCATGCTCCATCTTACTTTGGGCTAATCTATACAGAATCCAAGAATCCAAGCTACATAAATTGGCCCAGCAGAAACCAGAAGCAGACTACAAAGAAGCTTGCAGCGTAAGCCACTAAATTGTAAGGCCACACCACGGCCCATCGCAGCCTGCCTCCTTATGGATCTGCACGCACAAGCTTCAGGCTTCTTGCGAATTTTGCAAGTTGCTTGCTTCTAGAATCCAAGAAAGATTTGGAAAGTGCATGTTATCCTATTCCTTTTCTAATAATAATTATAATTAAGTTAGGTTACCATAATATGGTTACAACTTGACTTAATTATTAGTTTCCTTTTTAAAGTAGGAAGTAGATTTTCTTTCCAACTTGAATTTGGATTTTCTCTTGAAGATACCAAATTCAAGCTTTCCTTTTCCTATTTTATTTCCTTGTAATTTTTGGGTTACCTTTTTAAAGGACACAACCGAATTTCGCACCTACCTTATTCGAGTTCCTTTCGAATTTGGATTGTAATCGATTTCCAACTCTTGTTGGTTTCCACTTTTGTTTTAATTCTTTTTCTAGTTTCTTTCCTTGTAATTTTTGACTACTCCTATCCCTATAAATAGAAGGCAGCCAAAAACACATAACTCAAAATTCACAGTTTAATTGTGAGGTTTATCCTTTACTTTGGGTTCTCTACTTTATTGTTTTGAGCTTATGTGTTTATTATGTATTGATAACTCGCAAGTTCATGAACTTTGAAGAGTCTAGGTTACTTGCTCTGCCTATATTTATGTTCATTCACCTCTTAATTCTTCTATCTAGTTATGAATAAAAGAGCTAGTCTCATCTAGGCTAAGTAGAGAATTTTGAGTATCAAAGAGAGTAAGTCTGTGACCATTCAAGTTCGAGCCTTCCTCGGCAATCGACTTCCGCAACGTGGGGCATTTCACAACAACACACATCAATGTATGGATGAGGATGGTTTGTGATGGGGAGATTCAACTTGTCAACCATATAAGTACTACAAATGTTGACACTACTACCCCCATCAATCAACAGAATAAACATAATCTCTTATGGCGTCATGGTCCTGACATGAAAAATGGTAATTTCACTCTTGCGTTTTTCCTCTTAGAACCTAATTTAAGAATTCTAATCAAAGAATTTCAATCAAAATCACACACAAAAACTTACTAAAGTTCTACAAAGAATCACAAAGAAGAAACAAAAATCTTTTGAATAAAAAGAATGATTGGTTCAACTTTAGAAAGAAACAATTTTTGCAAAAGAAATTTTCAGTATAAATTCAAATATAGAAGTACACAAGTAAGAGAATTTTGAAATTAAGTTCAAAATCTCACGAAGTAATGTGAAGTGTACGAATAGCAAATCTAAATTTATTTTAAAAGAGTAATTGTCCAGGTAGCTCAAATAAGGTAACTAGGCAATTTAACAGGGTATATGCAATTACAAGAAGTAAAGAACAATATAGCAGAATTAAAAGAATTATAGGAAAATCTACCCAACGATAGAATCACCCCAAATAGCCAATCCAGACAATCCAAAATATATAAGAATCAAAACTTTGATCA
Source organism: Leptodermis oblonga (assembly GCA_016801395.1). NCBI lineage: Eukaryota > Viridiplantae > Streptophyta > Magnoliopsida > Gentianales > Rubiaceae > Leptodermis > Leptodermis oblonga. The sequence goes on along the minus strand of CM028758.1, from coordinate 41,533,878 downwards.
GAATTGCTAATGTGACACAAAATATCCGGATCTAGATGCTTCAGTCGACTGGATGAAGATGTGAAGATATAGCTTGGATCTGCAAATTGGTAGCTCAGATGGGTAAGAGCGGAGCTCGAATGAGTGATGGCGGAACTCGGATCTGGGAAGTGGGAGCTCGGCTCAGCAGCCTTCTTGAGGAATCTGGTAACGGGGGCAAGAAATAAGAAACAAGCGGGGTTATTCCCCATGTTCCACTCTGATGCTCAAGTTAGTAGAGTATATGAGTAAACTGAAATGACCAAGAGCTTAAGTCTGTAAAGAATGGCGTATCTGAAATGAGTCTGAATACTATATAGCCTCACCTTGAAGTGTCTGTTGGTGTGATGATGAGCTGGCGCATTGATTGCACTCCTTAATTGCCTTCTCATTCATAGTGACTTGAATGCCTTCCTTTTCTCTTCTTGGTGTTATGGCCTGGCCTTGAATGCCTTTGTAACTTCTTTGCTATTTATTGCTTGGATAGGGCTCTGTTGAATCCCAACTTAATGCTGAGTTGGCATGACATAATCTCGAACAAGGTCAGCTCCCCAGGTTGTACTTTGTAATTATTGTCTTGAGTAACTCCTACATGAAATTAGCCTCGGATTCCCGCCCCATAATGACGCCTAGCTATCATGCAAATGTTACCGTTATTCTAACCTAAAATTCCCGAGCCCGGCTATCTTGATTGTTACCGTCCTAAGCTATTTCCTTAGCTTGGCTGGACTAAGCTACTAACTGACCTAAGCTTGACTACGGGCTTTACATGCTTAAATTCATTTTGTCTTTACTGGGCTAGGCCCAATGACCTTAGCTATTTTTATGCACACCAATTGCAATCAAACAACTTTTTAGTAAAATTAAGATCCAAACAGCAAACAAATTTTAGAATATGACTCCCCACATAATTCGACACAAGTAGATCAACTTGCATGCAACGTAAGCGAAGAAAATTTATGTTCCACGTTGTAATTAGAAAATTCACGGTGTGATGTAAAATATCCCAAATGAGCTTAGAATACTACCAAAATTTAACACAAACTTCCTACAAGCACCTTAGGTCAATCAACAGTCACAGCGCCAACAATCAACAAGAAATTCTTAGATTTCAGCATTTCAACAGTAATTTTCCGGGAAGCTTCAAAAAATTCAAACAGGCCATATAGTGCTCCAACTATTTAGCATAACCTTCCCCTAGTATCCTATAATGGATTGCACAAGAGAAAGCAGAAGAAAAAAATTTCAGAACCTTTTACAACCCGAAACCCTAGTTTCAGAGGCTTTTATGACATCGTAATGACGTCGTCAGTTCGACTCCTGAACCCCAGTTGAACCCCTACTCCTGAGCTCGACCAGCTTGTCGTCCAATCCAGTTTGTTACATATTGGTTTTGATGAAGTATATTTCTTAGCCTTGTGACTGTGGTGGGTTATTGAAGTTTGGGAAAGTCCATAGTGGTGGAAGGTGAAGTTGGTTGTAGAGGCTTTGGAAGGTTTCAAAGGTGATTAAAGGGAAATTAAGAAGATGTGGTGGTAATGGGTTTATGAAGCAGCAAGCATAGTTGGGTTGATAGTATGGGTGGGAGGTGGAGAATGGTGGTGGTTGTGATGCGGATTCTCGGTTGAGAATTGTAGTGTGTGGAAATTCACCAAAACTCCAATTAAAAGAATACAGTATAAGCTCTTGTTACACCAACCACTACTTGTATTCGATAGACATTGATTTGGTCAAAGAAGAAAATATTGTATGCATCACAGAACAAAGGAGGGAAATTAAAATTGATGATCACGTTGAGAAAAGTGATCATGTGATTGTTGAAGAAGTTATTGAATTTGCACAGAACAACTGTAGTGAAGTTGACTCCATATTTTGGGGAGAGTCTGATCAGTTTGAGGATGACAAAGATGAAGATTTGACAATGAAACCTTGGGTTTGCAAGGACACTGTGAAGTGTGACGACATTGATGAAATTAGCAGTGTTATTGAAAATATCTATTCTGAAGATGGGTGGGTAGATATAAGTCAATTCTTTGGCCTGAATGAGAAAGTTGCTGCAATTTACTCAAAGTACAAGTTTGTGTTCACTTCAAATTTGAAGGCAGTGTCTCGAGTTTGTGAGGATGTTATTGGCATTAGCAATATTGATTGCAAGGTTTATGAGAAATCTTGTTAGGATGAAGAATGGATTGACATGAATAAATTCTCTGACAAAGATGAGTTTTCACAAAAGATTCATGGTAAGCACAAAGTTGTTTCCAATGTGACTTTGAAAGTAGAGTTTAAGAGCAAGTGAAAGTTGGTGTTGCATGTTGTCTATACATCAATGGAGATTTCAAAGGAGGTTCGAGGTGGTGATGGAATTGGAGTCGTTTGGATCTTAACAGAGGCTATGTTGGAATATACTAATTAAATCAAACAGTAATTGGAGTCGTTTTGATCCATTTATAATTTGCATTTTAAATATGTCAGCTACTGCATACTGTAACAAGGTTTTTTTGCAGCAAAACAATGGATCTGTTATGCCATTCATAGTTCTACAAGTGTTGCTAAAACTAAGGCGTCCCTTGGCATTATAAATAAACTTGTAATCTCATAGAGATAAAAAAAACTATTCCAACTAATGTCGTAATCTAACTTCAAGAATACCAATACTTCAATAATCACATGTATATTCACTTTCTTGGTGCAAAATATACAAACATCTAGTCATCATTCAGTAGTTCAACTTCTTCTTCAGTATTTTCTTTAAGCTCTGTTTCCACTTCAGGCTTGCTTTACTTCAGACTTGCTTTCTTCATGTTCAAGACCTTCCAGAACTTGAGGTTCCCTTTTAGGTTTACGTTCAGCTTGGGAATTGGTTTCCTTCTTCAACTTTTCTTACTTCCATAGGCTCAATTTTCACCTTCGATCAACTTTTTATCTGTTTCTTTAGGTTCGGTTTGCACACAAGCTACAACAATTGTCTTCTTCTTGTCTTCTTCTATCTTAGTAGCTACCTAAGTACAACCTGATGAATGAGCATCAACACTGTCAAACTGGATCAGAGAATATAATAAATAATATCAAAGAAACTAGGAAGATGCACCTCAATTGGGAATACAATTGTCAGTTTTATGTTTCAATTCCAACATTCACATACAACTTAGCTTTTTCTCATTAAAGTTCAATGTCATAGTTCCATTAGAAAAGGAAACAATTGTAAAAAGAAAATGTAGTTACTAGTTATTTGTATTTACAAAGTTAACAACAAGGCTTTAGGCCCTTTTGCATCTTAATCAGTGAGACTATCATATTCAATTCTGAATAACAGATAAATCTTATAGTCCACATATGTATGTCTAATATTAAAATATATACTATAATTTAAAGGTTGAGGTGCATAATATAATTCAAAATTTTTAACTATAAAAAGAAAAAAAGTCACATGCATGAAACCAGAAGACAAATGTGGTGAGAAAATAATTATAAACAGGATGCATAAAAAAAAATCATAAATTGAAGTACCCTCTACTTTACAAACTTACAATCTCATAATTAGAAAGTTTATCCCCCATTTCTGTTCACCCTGATGTTCCATTATATCACTCTTTGATGGATGAAGAGGATCACCAACGTGGTACCAAGGTTGAGTAGAATAATGTTTCAAGAGTGGGACTCTATCTGGATTGTAATCATCATCACTCTCATATATAGTATCCCTCACAATGTGGTCCTAAATCTTTAAGAATCATTGCCACTAACATGCTTAGATCTTGCACACAATATTAAACGAAGGAAAATGACAGAAAACCAATAACAGAAATTACCACAAGTATAGAAAAGGAGGAGTGGATAAAAGCAAACAAATAAATATGCAGGTGCTGTAATGAAAAGAATTCTGCATTAGTTCATGGAACAAACATTTTGATTCTTCTAAAACACACAAACATCAACGACCATATAGCTCAGCACCTTCCTTTTATCCAAAGAAAAACTTCATAATCTAATTAAAGCTTGCAATTTTAAATTTTGATGATTCAAACATCCAATGACCTCCCAAGTTAAGAGATTAGTTCAATTGGAGGCACAAGATTTTTACGCAAAACAAGACTCTATACAGCAAGCTAGAATAAATAGAAAAGCATTCTTGCAGTGCAAACATGGTTTTGAGATGAAACACGAATTCTCGCAGTCCCCCTAATATCAATCTGAGATGAAATCATGGTCAGCAGTTTGAGAAACTTCACAAGATTACGTCACCAAAAAGGAATTGTGGCTGGCCATGTGAATCAATCATGGTATCGGATCTTCATTATTATTATTATTATTATTATTATTATTATTTTCCTTACTCAACGAAAGAAAGAATGGTCAACCATAATAGATATTGGAGTGGAACAAAAACACCAGAACAAACAGTGTACAATGCACCAGAAATAGTGATAATTTTTTTCTTATGCTCATCGTACATGAGCAATGCACTGGAATAGATATTGAAGTCACGGCATATCTGTGCAGATGTTCAGAACAGAGCAAGTTGTAAAAGTCAATAAATTGAAACAATCCATGGCAAAATAATTATACTCCGTTGAACTTGAAGTGACTGTTTATGCTAAGAGTTTTAAAATATGATTATGCTATGTTCTCATCTTTGCACCAGTTAGAATATTTACCTGATGCATTAACACCATCTGTTGCCATGGATTGCAGGGGAAATCGTTGGAACACTGCGTCTACAAGTTACTATATAAATCATAAATGTTTCAGTTAGTTTTTTCAAACACAAAAGAAATATGAAAAACGTTTATGTTACAGATCATATTTAAACTAATAATAAATAGAATAATTAACTTTATTACATATGCACACTATTCTTGTATTCGATATTTATCCACTCACTAATATATATATAAAGGAGCAGGTAGAAAACAATTTACATCACAAAAAATTTTCTCATCAGCAAAATGAGTAAAGGTATTTTCTTCGTGGTTACAATATTGTCATTCTTATTTGTTTGTCAAGTTTTTGGAAGCGATCGCCACTCTGAAATGCATATAATGAATCTTCCACCCAACAAGATACGGGGACATTGTTTTTCTGGAGATACGGAGTTTGGATACAAATATCTCAATTTTCGAGAATATTGGAATTGGAATTTCAATGAATCTTATTAGTGCACCCAATACTTTTGTCACTTCTGGTGGACCCCCAAACAAAGAGGTTTTGCAGTTTTTGATAGCAGCATTTCAAAACTAGTCTAACTAAAAATTACTGTCATTGGGAAATTAGGCCAGATGGTTTCTACCTTTCAAACAAGGCTAATCCTGCTCCCAACGAGTCGACTAAAATAAATGATTGGCAATGACTAGCTAGTGTATAATGTTGCTTTTTTTAATTCTTAATTTTAATAAAGAATATCGAAATGTTATTGACATTTTGATTGTTTTTCCTTCTTTCTTTCATAGGGGACTTTATTTATCAACTCAAAGTTTTATCATCGAATCAATCATAACTTAATTGTGAAAACAACTTTGTGCATAATCAAAAGTAACGTGATTCAAATCTCTTCCCTTGGTTAAGAAAAAGGAAGAAAATTTTCTGTTTATTGTATAGTAAAATATTATATGTGCTAGTGTTATTTTTGTTTTATTAAATTACAATTAATATAATATTTATAACATTTCATCCCATCATAATAATATTTCATGAAGCTAAAGATAACTCAGTTAAATAAATACCATTTGAATAAAATTATTAACTGATCTAATTCTTAATGTAAAATGAAAACGAAAGCAGTAATCCGATGATCCGAAAACGAATGGTTAAAAGTTTTGCTAAACCGATGTAATTTCTTAATGCATTTTATGAATCAAATATATGTTAATATAGGGTGCCCTTGATGTATAACTAGTGGGGTCATACCACGCAACCCTGATATGTTAGAAAATTGTAGTTATTGTAAAATTTAGAATTTTTAGTAAGCAATGTATATAAATATATCTACCTTATATAATATAAACTAATATATGTTTGATATTAGAGTGCCATGTGGCTGTCACATTGGATTTTAATTTAATAAGCATCTTTCTAATTTATGTCTAATAGAGTTTTAATTTAACTATTTATGTGGATGCCACATAAGTTTAATATCTAATAGTTAAATATTGAGTGAACTTATTTTATTTTTTACCATTCAATTAAATAATTTCTTGATTTATTTATTTTTACATGTGGCTCTTTCACTCCTTTATAAGAGCATTGCACTTTTATTCTTCCACTTTTTTATATATTTATTAAAAGCACATCTCACAAAAATTATATATATACAACAACATGTCAACAAAAATTTAAACTTTAATTATATAATTTAAGGATTTTATTTATTAAAAAAAATTTAAAAAAAAGGCATGAGACCAACTTTCAGGTTCCGTACAATTTTTTTTATAAAAATAAAACTTATTTTTTTTCTTTTTTAGACTTATAATCTTATATTCACAACTTTACATTTTTCAAAAATTTTCACCATGAAGTTAATTACTCAATTGATAATTGAGAGTATTAGTTTTTAACTCCTAAAAAATAGGAAAAGTCTACTATATCTTTGTGAGTATTAGTTTTTAACTCCTAAAGTATAGGAAAAGTCTAATGTCTTTTTGTTTCACCATTTATTTATTACAAATAGAAATAATATGTTGTATGCCTCTTTGCTTCACCTTCTATCATTATAAATGTGAACAAACTATTGCTTTTCTTTCACCTTCTGTTAGTTATAATCAATAAGTTGTATATTTTCCTTCCTTGATCCATTCTATGAATGGCATTTTGAAATATTCTCAACCATCTTCATTCTCTCAGTCTTAAACAACACTGAAATTCTCTTTTAAATTGTTGTGAAGTGCATCAAGGTTAGTGAGTTATTCTGTTCAAGATATGTTAACTAATTTCTCGAAATGAGAAATTTTATTATTATATTTTACTATTAAAAATTATGACATTTTACACATCTAATAATATGTGATTTACATAGATCCTTTCTTGAATTTTCTTTTCCCATTAAGTTTTTTGTTGATTACTTTAATTTGTTGTTTTGTTGAAATTGTTTTGTTGTTGGTGCAATTTTTTATGTGAAAACTTTTAGTTATCAAGAGTTGAAGGATTATTGCTTTAAAATTCTCTTTCCTATTAGTTCACAATATATCATGTATGTAAAATTATAAATCTTGATATATTCTCTAGACTGTTCTTTTTTTTTACAGGCTTTTGTTATATTAATTTCTTGTTTTTAAAAAAGGTAGAGAAGTAAGTTTAAATATGCAACAAAAAAAAAAAAATCATTTTTTTTTTCCGACAACCTCAAAATTTTCCACAATTCTAAAGTACATCCTTAATGGAAGGATGTTAAGTTACATACAAAAACAACAATAATATGTCGGATGAAGGTAGTGTACCGGTAACCATATACTATTAAAGATGAAAATTTTCTTCCTTGATTTTGATTTTTTTTTTTGTAGACTCCAATTGTTCTAAAAATGTATTAAATTAAGTTAATAGATGATAAATTTAAACGAGCTCTCATATTCGTTGTTCTATTTGTATGCTAGCTTGTGCACAATTAAACTTTTTATTATTATGATATAAATTAATATTTTATTGGCATAAGCCGTGCATTGCACGGATGTACCGTCTAGTATATATATATGAAAAAATAATATAATCGCTTCAAAGAACCATTGAACCATTAAAAAATGGCCTATGAAATCATTTATGCAATTGCAATAGTCTTGCATCATAGGCCATTTTCCCCTTTAGTTTATATCATTGGAAAAAAGAAGACTAAATTTAAATACAAAAACATAATTCAACTAAGCAGCTAATTAAGCCTCCTTCTCTCTAACCAAAAATCCATTTCCTCTTCCCCCTCTTCTTCCCTTCGGGAGAAGGGGGGACTAAACCTTTCACTAATTTTATTTTTCTGTTTTGTTTTTGTTTTATTTTCTGTTTTGTTTTTGTTTTATTTTCTGTTTTGTTTTCTTTCGGTTTAAGTTTGTTTCATTCTTGTCAGGGTTTGTCCCTTATTTGTAAGATTTTTTGGACCCTCTTTTGGAGAGTTTTTTTGGAGAGGTGCCCGTTTCGGAGGTATCGGAGAAGGTTGCGGTGGAGACTTTTTACCGGCGACTGGAGATGGATTGGCATATGGCTGTGACTGGTTGTTCGTTGGTGGCAAAGCTGTTGAAGAATCACCTGGTGGAGGTTTTTGGTGAGCCAACACGGAGGTGGGCGAGGAAGGTGGAAGCAGCCGGCTAGAGATTGAGGTTTGGTTTTGGCTCGGAGATGATGAAATTAAAAAATGGAGTGAATGGAAGGCAAAAGTTAGTGGTGGGTCCGGGTAGCATGGGCAAGGAGGGGTTTTGGGGGACCAATTTCTGGGGAATGAGAATTTGGTTCGGATGTGCTGCATTTACAAAATATAGTGAATGGCAGAAAAAGCTGTACCGGTGGCCTGTGCTAACATTTTTATTTGTATCTAAAACGTTACTGGACGATTTTCAGCATCTTTAATATAAAAAATTTTCATTTCAAAAAAAAAAAAAAAACTAAATTTAAATGATTTTCAAAAGAGAATGCAAGTAAACTTAAGATAAAAAGAGCTTATAATGCACTGCAGTGACACCACAATATTTCTGAAACAAACTTATCATGAGGATTAAAATTATATCGTAGATTCGGAAAAACAAATGCAGAGATCAAGGACACAAGTATCATGAGGATTAAAATTATATTGCAGATCTCGGCACTTTAATGCTAGTACAAGAAATACAAAACTGCATTCACTTCCTAATATTTAGTATGATGGCGTGAACCTCCATTAATTGTCACCAGTGTTTAGCTCAGCGTAAGTAGTTAATCAAATCTCCAGCCATCTTCCTCTACTGATCATATTGCCATTTCAATGCCTTTAAACCTGCTATTCCAATGCCTTTAAACCTGTCATTTTAAGTCAAAATCTACACTCAACGCTGAACCTAGGTTTACGATATCAATTTGCATCCTTGTCAATTTAGTCAACATACAGTGCAACAAATCCAAATTTACATGTGTGACACAAACAATAAAATAAGTAATACAACCAACATTATCCCCCTCTCACACTAAACTACTTCACAGCCTTGAAAACTACAAGAACATGACATGTCGAATTGGTAGAACCAACTGAAATTGACATTCATTGGAAAAATAGGAAAAAGAAAATCCATCCAATCAATATTAATTGATTATAAATATAAACAGAAAAATATCTACAGTTTTCATTAAGTTGGATACATTTTGCACTATAGTCTTATCTTGCATACCATTATAAAGAAGAAGAGAGCATACATGGATAAGGTGCTTTTGGAGAAAATCATAAAGCAAATTGGGAAAATCCAGAGACATCACGAAAACATAAAGAGTAACTCACATGCAAATTTTTAAGCAACAGTGCGTTAAAAAATACTCAGTAAATTGGATTATTTTTGTAATGCATCAGTCAGGGAATGTAAATATCTATTAGACTTCAACACCATATTTTAGGTATATGGATGTGGATTGCAGCATTTTACTTTATTCTACAAAGAGCTCTTTAACTGTATATTGAGGTGAAGAGTGAAATCTCATTTCTGGACAAAACATTTTCTATGTTTGTACCTATGTTTGTACATGCAACAAAAAGCAAGGAAACATGCTTACAATTTTTTTGATATTTGATAAAGTAGGTTCCTTTCACATTTAAAAGCACTATTCAGGGGACTCCAAGCAAACACTAATTTATAATTATTTTTAAAGGAAAATATTTCACAGGATCAGCAGCATATGGATGATAAAAGTTTAATGTGCTTCCTTCTATTAGTTCCTTTCTAATTGAAAGTTGTAGTAGAAAGAAGCACATAACGAATCCTAAAGAACAGAAAAAGTGCTTGTGTTGGCCACGACATATTTTTCATTGACTTCAAGGCCTCAAATTTTATGGAAGAAAGCTCCTTATCAATCATTATGAATCCAAACATGTATTTGAGGGGTTTTTTGGGGGGGGCGGGGGAATGCACACACATGCGTCTCTATAAAGAAAATTAATCCAAAAAGTGATAATATACAGGTGGTGCTTCACATTCTTGAAAACTACACAAACATCATAGGGGGAGTATGCAGAACCAACTGAAATTGACATTTACCGGGAAAACAAAAATGCTTTTAGAGGAAAGCCAAAAGGAAACACAGAAATTCAAAGGTAAATTTAAGACTAAGGTACTTGCAGTTTTAAGCAATATTGAATTGAAAGAAACAAAGTAAAGTGGATTATTTTTGTAGTGCATCATTCATGGGACGCAAATGTCATATGAGACTTGAGGAGAACCATATTTTAGTTATATGGATGCATATTGCTTACTTTATACTACATAGAGCTTTTTAACTGTAACATTGAACGGAAGAATGAAATATCGTTTCAAGACACAACATTTTAATGTCTTTGTGCATGCAACTAAATGCCAGGTAACATGCTAAATTACTTGTTATTTGAAAAAGTAGGTTTCTTCCACTTTTGAAAGCAATGTTCAAGGATTCCAAGCAAACAAAAATTTGTTATTTTGAGAAGGGAAAAAAATATCCTCAGGATCAACATATGGGGGATAACAGTTCAATGTGCATATTTCTGTAATTCCTTTCAAATGGAAAGCTTTTGTAGAACTTAATTAATCCTAAAACGCAGAACAAGTGGATGTGGCACACAACATGGTTTTCATTCACTCAAGGCCTAACATTTTATTGGAGGGGAAAAGAGCCTATCTATCATTATGCACTACTACAAAACATGCTATTGGAAGCGGGTTTTGCGCTGCCCCCGCCTCCAATACAGGCGCCACCATATTGTTGGCACCTGCCTCTAATAAGAGTATTGGAGGCAGGTCCTTCGAAACCCACCTCCAATAAGCAATAAGAGTATTGGAGGCAGGTCCTTCGAAACCCGCCTCCAATAAGAGTATTGGAGGCGGGTCCTTCAAAACCCACCTCCAATAACAGGGTGCCAACAATATGGTGGCGCCCGTAGTGGAAGCGGGGGCACCGCAAAACCCGCCTCCAATAGCATGTTTTGTAGAAGTGATGACTCCAAAAATGTAGCAAAGGGCTGGGAAAAAAATACACACATACTAATACATCTCTGTCCTGAAAATTTTGATCCAAAGATTAAGAGATATTGTACAGGTAAGAGAAATCCAAGGAAATGCTAAAGAAAATAGCTAGCAATTGAATTCCAACGAAAAGAAAGAATTGCATGATAGCAAAATTCTGTAGTACAATATAATGAGGGCATAACTCATAGATGTAGTGAATCAATGGATGTTACAGCTTTATAGGTGGAGTTTTTGCAAGACACTGGTGGGGTGAGAAGGAGAAAACCAAAGAAATGAGGTAGGGTCACCTAAACACCAAAATGTAAAACTTTTTCCCTTACAAGGTAAAACTTTACAGACATCCCAACAGTTCCAATCCTCCTGAGTACAAACAAAAATGGTTTCCAGTATTTTTTTTCTTTGCCTTTATAAAAAAATTTCACACATTTTCAATCTTGATCAAATTGTAGGAGAATTGGCTTAAAATTTCTAAAGAGATCTGTTTATCATTTAACCAAGCTCATGGCTGCCTATGGGCTGATGAATTTTCTGTATTGATGGCATAATTAGAGTGTGTATTGGTACAGAAACAGCCTCATTTGCATTCAATTAAAAAAGATACAAACTCAGTACAAAACATAGGCAATACATCAATTGAGAACTAACAAAATTTCTTTTCTAATGCTTTTTCCAAATAATGATGATATTTTTTGTTAATAAAGAAGAAACATTACCTTTGTTTTGTCAATAGACCTCCCCAAAGCAAAAACTCAAATCTGCCACAGATAATGCTTTCAACCACCCTTGACTTTTTGGATTGGCGGCTCAGATTTTCAACCAATTGCGAAGGCTGCCACAAAAACAAAACACAATCTGAAAAAATTCAAATCAAAGCATCCGGAACAAAGCTTCAGAAATCGCATTCCCAAATTTGGATAGAATGGAGACTAAATAGAAAATGAACTGAATTTTGGAGAGATCTCAAATTTATGCAAATACTCTAATCATGCTCAATCATTAACACGTACAAGTAAAATCCTATTTTAATAACTTCCTTAGAAACTGTCAACCACAACATTCTTGGAGGCATTTTGTCAAACAGTAATCTTGTATAAAATCATTAGTATGGAGCACAGATAAGCCGATTCTTGAAGGCATTTTGACAAACAGTAATCATGCACAAACAGATCATTGTATTGATTCTCTAGAAGAACTGGCTTCAATTTGTGCCTTTATGGAGCGAAAAAATGGATGTTTAAGCGGATCTAATTGGTGAAGTTATGTTAAAGAATTAAGAAAGTATTCATTTTATTTCACAACGAATGAGTGGACACTTAAATTAAATTCGCAATCTTACCTCTCTGTTTCTGTCTTCAGGCCTCATCCCATCGGTAAGAGTCTGAATCTTCTTCCCCTCATCCAAATTCATAGCTAATACTATGGAAAAAAATTTATAACAAAGCTTAACAAATGAGAGAGCCCATGCTGCATCTCGAAAGAACATGAAGTGAAGATGACACTCACATTATACAGATGAACGTGGAAATTTTCCGATGCCCAACAAAGGAGAGAGCCGGCGCTGCATCACGGAAGAAGATGAAGTGAAGAGGACGTTCACATTATATAGATGAACGTGAAAATTTTCCGATGCCCCCAATGGTCGCTTCTTTTGAAGGTGGAAACCGCAACATTGTCGTGAGAAAAGTATTGCAACCCTTGGATGAAATAGGACGACCACGAATTGCATATCAACCATTGCATTTACCCACATTCTCCAAATCTTAGCCATTAGATGAGGACCATCCCAATGCAATATGAACCGTTAGATTAAAATCAATAAAATTTATGTCATTTGTTAATAATAATGCTTATCAAACTTTTATCTCACATATCAAATATCTTAGGGCCTGTTCATTACATAAAACTAAAACAGGGTTCAGCCCAAATCCCATTTATCAGAAACAAGGTTCTGAGTTCTCGTTTCAAACCAAGTCTCAACCCAAGATAAAGAAAATGAGTTTCAACCCAAATTTTTTTCCAATATTTTTTTAAAAATTTTTACTTTTATTTTACTTTTATTAGTAAATAAACCCCCAATCTTTCATTTTTTACATATTCAACCAAAAATAAATTTTACAGTATAATAATATTTCTAAAATACTAATTGTTCTTAATGTTAATAATATATTTAATTTTACATAATATTTTTAGTTTAAGATAGTTTAATATTTAATTTTTCCTATTTAAATTTTTTTATATATATATGTTGGGGCTGTCATTTAAGAAACAGAAAATAACAGGGGCCTATTTATAAAAAATTTGATGAACAGTGTCGGTGATACTGTTCATCTTCTTTCCCAACTCTCTTTTTTTTTTTTTTTTTTTTTGCAGTTTTTTTCCTTTCCTTTTTTCCGACAGCACATTTTGCTCTCTTTTTTTTCTTTCTTCTTTTTCCGGCAACACATTCCGATTAATTTGCTTGATAATCAAGAACATCTGGATTGAAATGGGGACCTCACAAAGTCTAAAGAAAAATCCAGAACTAAAAAATCAAAATCAAGCAAATTAATTGGGATATTTTTGGCCAGTGCTCACCCCTGCCTGAAGCTCGTCTCTACGCCGCACAGCCTCACTCCAAAATCTACGTGCAGACCTTGTCAATTTGTTCGATTTCGTTGAGGACACAATTTTTCCGAAATCCCTAGGGTCCAAATCAGAGGAATCCTTACCGGAAATGGGAAGGCGTGGAAATTTTTCTGACGACGAACCAAGAGAATATGTCGGAGGGATCGGAGAGGCGTGGAAATTCTTCTGCCCGTTCATTCTCGGTGTTGAAGTTTGGCTGGATCGGAGAGGCGGAACAAGTTCAGTTTGCGGCGTGGTTATCCAGTTCTGGGGAAAGGAAAATTTTGGCAGAGAGAAAGTTGTAGCCGTTTCTGGGAGAGGAAGAGGAGGGAGGGGGGGGGGGGGGGGGAAGGGGAAGGGTTTGTTATGGTTTTTGGGCTGAACACAGAAACTCAAACCCGGGTTTGCGTTCTTTCATGAGAAACATGGGTTTCAGCCCATTTTCATCTAATTCTTGGTCTCAACCCAAAAAATTGCCCAACCTAAGTCTTAGACATCACTAAAGAACATGCCCTTAATACAACAATCAATTCATTTGTATTTTGAATCTTCAGATACTAAAATTTTCCCACGAAGACTAAACTCCCCCATTTGTTCCCTTACATATTGTTTAATAATTTTTCTGGTCCCCTACATTTTAAAACGATCTTTTCGGTCATTTACTTTTATTTCTAGAACTATTTTGTCCCCTACATTTCAAAATTATCTTTTTGATCCCTTACTTTTATTTGTCAAACTATTTGGTGCCTTAGCCATTCAAATTGATGAAAAACATTAATATCACTCACATGCCGTTCACATGAATTTGCCAGTGAAGGGCAAACTTGTCCCAACATAATTACTGGGATGCTAAAAATGATGTTGAGATAAGTTTGCCATTTGCTAATGGAGTTGTGTGGGCGGCACGTGGGTGATATTAACTTTTCCATTCAGGTTAAACGTCTAATGGAAATTGATGTGAACCCTTGTTTTCAACTTGTGAAAATAAGAACTCAATGCGAAAAATTGCCAAGGAAAGTCTATATGCAAGACGCAGCTCTCAAAACTCTAGAATCCTTACCCTTCGATTCGGCAGACTACTAATTTAACAAGTTAAATAAACACGCAATTCGAACCAAGTGGAGAATAATAGAGGCGAAACAAAGCATGCAATTAGATAGAGCAATTATCTAATTAGCCTATAGTTCCTGTACTTTAGCAATTAACAAGCATGCAAATTACTTAAGCCAAAATAAAGAAGAGTGAATAATAAAGTATAAACTTTCATTCAATTAATCACTGTCTAATTATGAAGTGCAGCACCCCTATTTATAGGTATAGGGAGCACGAAATTTACACAAGAAAATAAGGAAAGAAAACACAAAATTGGAACTTAATCAAGAGATTAAGTAACTCACAAAAATCAGCAAGAAAAAGGAACTTACTTGCTGAAAAAGTAAAAGAAAAGAAGGGAAAATTTCGTCTTCCATAAGGAAAGGTTATGAACGAAATTCTCAAGGAAAAAGGAAGAAAAAATTCAGATTTTACCTTTAAAGAAAAGGGAAAACCGAAAAATAAAGGAGAAAAGAAAAAGAGGAAACTATGAAGAGAATTAGGTAGCATGCACAAAACCTTAATTCTCCTCCTGCCCATAGATGATGCACTACGATAGCTAGGATTTCATTTGGTGTCTAAGTGCTCTTTTTGTTGCTTGGAGAGTTCTCTCCTGCATGTGTTCTATGAGGCCCGCGAGATTTGTGTGCACAATAGGGTTCGGCTGCATGCTGCTCCTTTGGCTATAATGGATTTATGGGATTTATTGAATTTTTTTTTGCTCAGGGAAGATTTCAAAATCACCCGCCTTCCCATTATGGTGTCGGCTATTATACTAGTGGTAGTTTATTGGGAGATCTGAAGGGCCCACTGCAGGGCAGTTCATGAGGGTAAGACATATTGTCCGACCAATATAGTGAGTGTGATTCTTACGTCTACCTACAACTTATTGGCTCTAACCCCCCCCCCCCCCCCCCACACCATACCGGTCTATCGCGGCCTTCTTGGAGGGCAACATCATCCCACGATGGGCATACCAGAAACGGAAAGAGGAACGAGTCGTCTGTTGGAGTCCCCCTTCTTCGAGTCATTTTAAATTGAATGTGGATGGCTCATCTCGAAGGAACCCGGGGCCTTCAGGAGCAGGTGCAGTTTTGGAAGGTATGGTGATCTTTGAGTTTGGGGCTTCCCTTGGAATACTAGCGAGTTTTCAGGCGGAAGCACGGGCTCTTCTGATTAGGCTCCGAATATGTCACCAGCTTGGCCTGCAGCAGTTGGATGTAGAGAGCTGATTCTATGGCTTTGTTGATGGCAGTCTAGCGTGGTTCTGGTCCTAGCGGTTGGCTTCCATGTTGGCAGCACTACTACAAAATTGTTAAAAGCCGCCGGGTTTATACGCACATAGCCACCACATGTTCACAATTTGCCCCCGGTGGCTATACGAGGGGTGGCTTTGTGAGGTAAATGCCACCAGCTTAAAAAACCGGTGGCTTTTACCAAAATGCGAGAAACAAAGCCACCAAGTGAATGTATACCCTGTTGCGGAAAAATATAAAACATAGCCACGGTTGGAGGTATAACCAATGGCTTTGTTTCGAAAAGTTATAAACAAAGCCACCGGTAATTATAAATCAATGCCACCGGTTTGTGTCATAAGCCGGTCGCCTTTAGTCCAACAAAAAACGGAATAGCCATCTACTTTTGAACCGCAGTGGCTTTTTAGCTAAAAAAATGGGTGGCTTAAATGCGCATTATTTTGAAAAAAAAAATTAAAAATCACTGATTCATCGGTAAAACGGTAGGTCGGACCCCTTTTTGAGCGCTGGTCACATTGAGTATGCTTTTTATTTGAATTAGGGACATGAAAAAAAATGTAGTATGAGATATAGGTGGGAAAAAATGAATAACATATAAAAAACGTTGGACTGAACTAGACTTATACAATCGGACCTTTTATAAACCGATTTAAACACAATAACCATAAATAACTCCAGTATGAGATAAAAGGAAAAGCCTAAAATTGAGCAGCAGTACTAAACTACTAATCCTCCCATTAGAGGCTCTATCCCCTGCGTACCGTGGCTTCATCAATCTTCTCCATTCTATACATCCTCATGCACTACGTAATCGGGCAAACTCTAAAATGGTAGGAATACGATAGAACTAAGCGAGCCTAAAAAGGTCACCAAGAGAGACTTGAGCGGCGGAGCAAAACCCGAATAAATACTGCAACTGATAAGAACCCAAAAACAGACAACCATATCAAATAATGTATTAAACTAATTAAAAAGAGTTTAAAGAAATAAAAAAGTACTTACACTAAAGTGCTGCTCGACGTTCTTTCAAAGACTTAAAGACATCTCTAATAAATTCATAACCAAAATGTTCAGCAAATTTGGGGAATGTAAGTTTTGTAACTGAAGTATTAAATATTTTTAAAATGTGAAACTTTCACATTTCACATTTAAGATACGAGACGAAAAATAAATACATTTCACTTTTTTTTGTTTATATCTTTTTAAAATTAAGAAAAGATCATTTATAAATTAGGAAATATAAAGTACAATTAAAACACTAAATTCCGTCAACAAGTTACTATATAAATCATAAATGTTTCAGTTAGTTTTTCCAAACACAAAAAAAAATAAGAAAAACATTTGAGTTATTGATCATGTTTAAGATGATAATATAAATAGAATAATTAGCTTATTACTTAATTATACACACTATTCTTATCTTCGATATTCATCCACTCACTACTATATATAAAGGAGTAGGTAGCAAACAATTTACAGCACAAGAAAATTTTCTCATCAACAAAACAAGTAAAGGTATTTTCTTCGTCGTTGCAATATTGTCATTCTTATTTGTTTGTCAAGTTTCTGGAAGCGATCACAACTCTGAAATGCATATAGTGAATCTTCTGCCCAACAAGATATGGGGTCATTGTTTTTCTGGAGACACGGAATTTGGTTACAAATATCTCAATTTACGAGAAGATTGGAATTGGAATTTCAATGAATCTTATTGGCGCATCCAATATTTTTGTCACTTATGATGGACCCCCAAACAAAGAGGTTTTGCAGTTTTTGATAGCAGCATAAAGCAACATTGCAAAACTAGTCTAACTAAAAATTACTGTGTGAGACCCCAAAAATAATAAGGCAATTGTAATTGGTATTACTTATAAATAGATTTTTAATTTGGGTCTCGATTGAGTATTTAAAGAAATTTTGGGATTGAGTTCACAATTAAAGAATTTAATCCCTTAATTGATTTAAATAAATATAAACAAATGATGATAATACCAATAAATAAACTAAATAAATAAGACGTAACTTAGTAAAACCAAGAGTAAAAATAAAGAGGAAAAGTAATATCTTAACAGACTTTTATCTTAACAGACTTTTATTTTAGTAAACTCATGAGTTTGTATGCGTTCAGGATTTTTATCTTAACAGACTGATTTTGAACGTGGGAGGAAAATATGGATAACACACGAAATGTATCTGATTAACGATATAGCTTATTCCTTGTTGACTGCGAATCAAATACAAATTTTAGTATCTCTTCCTCGCGTCGTTCTCTCCCACGGACTCGGCCTCCACTTTCTCTAATTTTCACTCTCGATAGATTACTGCTCCGCTTGAAAAGAATTCAGTTCTTGAAGGAGGAGTAGGAAGGCCCATAGCACATCATCAACGCAGGAGAAGCCATTTGTTGTCAAAACGTGCGACGTACCCTGAACGATGGCCTTCTAATAAGACAGGAAAAGAGGAGTTCTGAGGCACCGACTTCTCTTGTCGCAAGTAAGAACACCCACTACTTCACAAAATCGGCTATGCTTGCAAAGAGGGTTTTGTAATTGGAGAAGTTTTGAGTTATATCTGGGTGATTATTCTTTGTTGATAGAACCGGAGATGTAGAGAAGACATATGTGTATAAGCTGAGCAGCCTTTGTTTTTAATTAGCTTGGAAAGAACAAACAAACTTATTTATATGTAGGGGAATTTAAGATGGATACATAGGTATGCAGTACAAGCAGGTGTATATGATAGATACCGGTGGACTGATCAGTATATATATTTGTTGCTGATGCATAAATAGATTCAATATTAACACTATCGATGTCGATTCAAGATTTTGATTCTTGGAACCATTATTTAGAGGAACTGCATCAAACATACATTTATCACTATATAGGGAATGTGTACACCGATTTTCTGTGATTTTTAGTTCAAGAATTGCTGAGTTATGATTTTATTAACTGTGACTGTCTACTGGAATTTGGTCCTACAGAGCAGCAGAGTTTCGAAAATTTATCATAAAATGTATACTTTAAGAAAAATTATGAAAGTTTTTATGTATCATTCAGACAGTTGGTTTTAGCTACCTGAAAATTTTCGAGCCCATTGGACCTGTAATTTTCGAGTTATAAATTTTTAAAGATGACAGTTCTGTACAAGGATTTTTCAGGAAATCAGTGAATTACAAAAGCAATATTTAAATAACCCTATTTTGGAAAATTCTGAAACTTATGCAGTATGTTAAAGGGACATAGTTCTACCTTTTTGTCAAATTTCGTCTAAAGGCAATATGTATTTTGAGAGATATAGGCATTTAAAGCTGGCTGCTCTGCATAGTGTTTTTCAGGAAAACACTGGATTGCGATTTTGATAATTAATTATTCATTCTTCCAAAAAAATATGAAATTTTTACATTATCTGTTTTAATATGCCATTTAGCTACTGGTAAAAGTTTGGGTTAATCGGACTTACCAGTTGAGAGGAACATCCACTTAAAGCTGACTGCCCTGCATAGGAAGGTTCTGAACCTCCGAATTTAGAGTATTCAATGCCTTGTTGTTGTCCAAACTTACATAGGGGCCTTGAACTTTTACTTTCGGTAATGTGCATGCCTCCATAGGCCTTCGATTAGTAATACGGTGCAACGTTGACTGATTAAGGGTTAATTAATCTGCAGGATTGATTGATTGGGGACCTTTGAGTTGATTACCCTCGCTTGCTAAGGTGAGGGTTCTTGCTATTTTGACACTTAGGTACTACGCATTTAAAGATAACTATATATACTCGTATATATATATGATATATAAGTATAATTGTTTTCTTCAATGTTGTTGAATTGTTTGTGAACTCAAGGCTGCCCACACCATAAAATTATTTTGGACATGAATTTCCCAAAATACCATTTGGTATGTTTTACAAAAATGAGAGACTTTTGTATTATTCTTACATGAATGATTTCTATGCTTGACAACCATTTCATAAATTGTTTTACGAATGATTTACTCGTCCTCTAGTGCAACAAAATTGTGGATGTGAAATCCCCAAAATATCCTTTTGATTTGCTTTGCAAAACTGCCAACCCTTGTAAGCTTCTTGCGTGACTAAATTCCATTTTTAACAATCTTGTTCTGGTACTTTTACTTCAACTGCTTATTCGGCTATTTTGATTCCTTGAACTATCTCTCATGGTTGCTTATGACTACTCCTACTGCTACTGTTACTTAGTGGTCGCCTACTGCTACTGTTGACCTTATGGTCGCCTACTGCTACTGTTGACATGGTGGTCGCCTACTGCTACGGTTGACCTTATGGTCGCCTACTACTACTGTTGACCTTATGGTCCTACTGCTACTATACTGCTGGATGTCATGCAACCACGGAGTCATGCATTTGTCCTTAGACAAGGACTTTTGTATGATCTCCACCACTTCTCCTTCTCTACTCACTGCCGAGAAAATTGTTTCTATACAATTACTGGTTTGAATTTGCGCTCGCTCTCTAGGGCAAAACTTCTATTGAATCGCAATTATATTTGTTTTGAACTCATTCTCTTTTTCTGGAGTAAAATGTTTAACTTGGTAATCACTAGGGTGACTGGTGCTTTGTGTCGAGCTAACTCTTTGAATATTATTATCTTGGTAATTGCTCTTATTTTATGAAGAGAAGGAGAAAGAAGTGTAAAAGTCCTATTAGCTAGGCAACGAAGTCTTGAGTAAGACCCTAAGTCCTTGAGGAAGGAGCGGGGGCAAAAGATTCATTGTTAGCCATTAGGCAAAGGAGTCTTAGTCTAGAGCTAGATTAAGCAAAGAAGTCCTAAGTCTAGAGTTAGATTAGGCATGTGTGTGAAGTCCTAAATTCTAGAGGTAGAATTTTGGCATTTGTAAAGGTTTGAATTACACCTTTAAGTGATTCATTTGAGAGGGTTAGAAAATCCCAAGTTGTAGAACTTGGGTAGTGGATTAGGATTCAAGGGGAATCCAA
This sequence comes from Leptodermis oblonga, assembly GCA_016801395.1. NCBI lineage: Eukaryota > Viridiplantae > Streptophyta > Magnoliopsida > Gentianales > Rubiaceae > Leptodermis > Leptodermis oblonga. Next base: position 41,512,787 of record CM028758.1, on the reverse strand, counting down.
ACCACTCTAAATCGGTTGTGTTTTGTCTTCCTTTACTTTGCTTTCATGATTTTCAAATCATTAATCACACACCTCACTTTGTAAAATTGTTTTTACACTTGTCTTTGAAAATAGTTTTTCAAAGTTCTTCTTTGTAGAAGAAATATTTTTAAAAGTGTCAAGAACCTAATTCACCCCCTCCCCCTCTTAGGTTCTTCTTAGGTTGCTATTGATAATTGGGTTTTCAATTGGTATCAGAGCTAGTGCTCAAATTTGTAGGTTTAAAAACCTTGAGTTTAAAGATCATATTTGCAACCTTTTTGATTTTTAGAGTTTATTTGCTTGTTTGATTATTTGTGCTTTATTTTCCGCAATTTGCACAAAATGGCTAAAGGTAAGAAAGCCATCAAGAAGGTGACCAAGCTAGCAAGGACTTGGGATGATTCCTCAAGTGAGGAAGAGAAGGAAACCACAAGAAGATGTTTAGTTGGAAGTGATCTTCAAGAGGTAACCAAATCTTCCAAATCTTCTTTAAGTGGTAGTTTGCATGATAGTGATAATCTTGATTTTGATATGTATGAATATGTCACTAAATTGCATGACAAATGTATAGATGCCTTGAAAAAGAATGTTATGCATGAAAAGAAAATTAAATCTTTAGAAATTCATGTTGCATCTTTAAAAGAAGAAAACTCTACTTTGAAACATGAAAATGATGAGTTGAAAAACAAAGTAGATGAGATGAGTACTTTGCTAGATAATGAAGATGCAAAGTACATAGATTTGAAAATGTATTACGAAAATACCTTAGATGAAAATGAGAAATTGCATGAAAAGGCTAGTTCATATGATTTGTTGAAAAATGAGTATGAATGCATGAAAAGAAAATTGAAGACTTGAGTGCAAGTCTTGAAAAATTGACATTAGGAAAAAAACTTAGAAAAGTTGTTAGGTAAACAAAAGGTAGGAAATGATAAACATGGCTTAGGTTATGAAAATAACCAAAATTGTGATATGCCTTCCACTTCTACTACCTTTGTCAATGCTTCTAAAAACAGTACTAAACTAGTCTATCCTCCATTAGAAGCTAAAAAGAAGACAAATCATGCATGGTTGTATGAAAAGAAAAGAAAGTCTTCTAATTGTAAGAATGATGTAAATTCATGTCACTCATCTTTTGATATGCCTAGAAAAATGCATGTTTCCCATATGCATAATGATTGTTGTCATTTTCATAAGTTTGCTTTATGTACCCCAAAGAGGGATACTTATTTGTTAAATGCCCATGCATCTCATTATGCTCCTAGATACAAAAATGTGCATAGTTCATTTGAAAATGAACATAGGAGACATTGTCATAAGAAAAATGATTCTAGGAACTATAATGCATTGTATGCTAGTAAGAATCATTTTGTTCATATGCCATTGAATAGGCATAATGTAGTAAATTACAATAGTGTGCCATATGCTTATAGAAGAAATGTTAGGAAAGTTCCTTCATTAAATGCATCTATTGTATGTAATTATTGTGGTAGACAAGGTCATATTTCTTCCAAATGCTTTGATAAGAAAAATGTGAAGAAAGGAAGAAAGGTATGGAAAGTAAAGGAACAAGCTAATCCTTTAGGACCCAATAAGTATTGGGTACCAAAATCTTGTGCTTGATTTCCTTGTAGGTCCTTAATGCTACTTTATGAACTAAATCTCAATGAAGAGATACTTGAAAAGTAGCAAGGATGGTTGATTGGAGCCAAATGGTGAAAAATGCAAAAAATGCAAAAATGGCTTCAAGATTGGTAATGAGCTCATGAATGCTCATTTGAGGAAACATGTATCATCTCTAACTCACTTTGAGTGCTCCATAATTGATTTGATGATTATATGTCAATTGAGTGGAATATGATGTACATGTGTGACTTGTGTTCAAAATGATGGATATGTGATATGAAATGTATGTTATGCTTAAATAAAACTTGTATGTTAAATTCATATCCTTGAATCATTTTGATTGAAAGCATGTGTTAATGAAAGTCTTTATGACTTTATGAGTTTTATTTGAAAATAGCTAGAAGTTTGATTTTATGTTGACTTTTAGACTTTTGCATGCTTAGAAGATGAAAATTGATCTAATGAACTTAGAATGATATTTGAAATGTGCTAAGATCAATTTTGAAGTTAAAAGATTCAAAAAAATAAATTCGGCAAAATAGAGAAAATTTGAAATTTGCTTTTGATTAATAAATTTTTGAGTAATAGAATCCTAAAATGCCATGCTTTAGATTTAAAATGATGCATTAGGATCTATGTCATCTTTGGTATCTTAAAATTCTTGCATGTTAAAAAGGTTGAAAACCTTTAATTTGAAGATAGCAAGAATTAAGCATGTTTGTATTACATGAAAACGGTTGACCAAGTGGTTGACTTTTGAATTATACATGCTGTAGCTTATTTGATATTTTAAGCATGATATTATTGATGATTTGAAGTTGCTTGCATGAGAAAATTGAGGTTTAATGCTGAAAATTGCAACTTTCAAAGAATGTATGCTTTGTTTGCTTAAAATTGAATAAGTTTGACCAAGTAGTTGACTTTGCTTATATGCATGCTTTCAATGGTTTGAAACCTTGTGCATAAACTACTTGAGTATTCAAAATTGCATGAATGATAAAATGATTTACTCAAACTTGAAAATTGCAACTTTCAAAATTACTAGCTTAATGTGTTTAAGCTTGAAAAGTGTTGACCGGTAGGTTGACTCCACACATATGCATGATCTAAAATGTTTCACTGCTTTTATATGTTGCATATGTTGATTAAAACTTGCTCATGTGCTTAGTTTGGATTTACATGATGAAATGGACAAGTTTTAAGAAAATAGGCATTATTTTAGAAAAAGTTTGACTTTTTGTTAATTTTCAAGAGTATGTGAAAAGTGAATACATGAATTCTTGAAATACTTTATATGCCTAATGGAATTTGCTTGCACGAAGAAATGAAGTTTTTAAACTTAAGAAAAGCAAAGTTCATGAAAAGTTGAAAATTTTGCATGCTTGACCAATACGTTGACTTTGACATGATGCATCCTAATGTGTGTTAGATGCATGCATGTTTATCATTAGGGTCATTTGAAGTTGCTTGCATATTTTCAACTTGTTTTGAACATGAGTTGATGCCATATTTCAAAATTCTTAAAAACTCATGTGTTTAAGAGTGGTCATTCTTTAGTGAGAATGAATCCTTTAATTGTCATAACTTAACTTGCTCCTTAAATTGAATGAAGCTTGTATGTTTCTTAATTGATTAGTTAAGCTCTTTGAAATGTATATGCTAGAATTTAGGGGGAGAAAAATTTTGAACTAGCATTGAAATTAGATCTTAAAATTGGTTGACTGTCAAAAGATCAATTGATTTTGCTTAAAATGTCAAAGGCAAAATTTTCATATTTGAGAGCAAATTCAATGTTCAACTCATGACCTAATTGATTTTATCTATTTTTGAGTTGTACATTTCTTTATTTGTATGCATCTTTCACATTTTATTATGCATGCTAAGTCCTTTTTGTGATGTCAAAAGGGGGAGAAAATATTATGGAATTGAGGGGGAGATTATAAATTGAGGGGGAGTTACTCAATTTTATAAAGTGTTGATTTATTGTCATGAATTCCATATTTGTTTTGTCATCATCAAAAAGGGGGAGATTGTTAGACCCGGTTGGTCTTAATCTTTATTTTGATTGATGAGTTAACAAATATGAGAATTAATTTAACGGTTTTATTTCTAAGTGAGAAAATGTAGAAAAATTCAAAAGAAGACCAACGCAAAAAACGGCGAAGAAAACGGAGTTCAAACGAAGAAATGGCAAACAAATGAAGAAAGAAGAAAACACAACCCGAGAGGAATAGCGGTTTTAACCGAGCACAAATCGGTTATAACCGATATTGTGTCAGAAAAGACTTTTTCTGAAACTAGCCGTTAGAGAGCCGTTGGAGAGCCGTTGTAAGCCATTTTGCCACTTCTATAAATACCCCAAGCTGCGAAAATGATGTAGAATCATCCCCAACAAGTCTCCTACACTCAAACACACTTCAAGAGCTTTATTTCATACATTTAATTGTCAAATTAGCTTGTGAGTTAGGATTAGAAAGAGGCATTTGTGCCCATTTGTCATAGGTTGTTGTAAACTCCATTTGTGGAGATTGTCATCATTGTAAATACTTTGAGGAAGTCCTAAACACTTGAGTAAGTGTTGTAGGCACATTGTATGTGAGGCAAAGTCCTAATCTCTTGAGCAAAGAGTTAGGTAAGAAGAAAGGGGGAGATTGAAGAGAAGGAGAAAGAAGTGTAAAAGTCCTATTAGCTAGGCAATGAAGTCTTGAGTAAGACCCTAAGTCCTTGAGGAAGGAGCGGGGGCAAAAGATTCATTGTTAGCCATTAGCCAAAGGAGTCTTAGTCTAGAGCTAGATTAAGCAAAGAAGTCCTAAGTCTAGAGTTAGATTAGGCATGTGTGTGAAGTCCTAAATTCTAGAGGTAGAATTTTGGCATTTGTAAAGGTTTGAATTACACCTTTAAGTGATTCATTTGAGAGGGTTAGAAAATCCCAAGTTGTAGAACTTGGGTAGTGGATTAGGATTCAAGGGGAATCCGAACCACTCTAAATCGGTTGTATTTTGTCTTCCTTTACTTTGCTTTCATGATTTTCAAATCATTAATCACACACCTCACTTTGTAAAATTGTTTTTACACTTGTCTTTGAAAATAGTTTTTCAAAGTTCTTCTTTATAGAAGAAATATTTTTAAAAGTGTCAAGAACCTAATTCACCCCCTCCCCCTCTTAGGTTCTTCTTAGGTTGCTATTGATAATGGGTTTTCATTTTATCTTTTTATTTATTTTTTACTCTCTATTCCCTGAAATTCTTACACTACTATTTTGAAAGGGCCGATACTTGAATTGTTATTTTTCTTATCCGTTCAATTTCTTAATACTAGAACTGTGGGCTTTCATAAATCTGAGGACTCTCACGGGCTATATTCTAGTAGCTCACCCTCTTTTTCAAAACCTTATTTTGTACAGGTATCTAAACTATTGGGTCTTTTCATACGGCGAGGTCGACTAGACAAGGTTAAGGATTGCTAGAATACCCTGATGATAAGACTAGATACTAGCTTGGAATGGGATGATCTTGTTGAGCCACCATCCCACTACCCTCGATATGTAAATTATAAAGATTGTACCTTTTGAATTTATTAAAGCAAATTATGTATTAATAAAGAATTTATAGTTTGCTCCTGTTATCAACTGTGGGCGTGAGCCATTCAGGGTGTCACCTCCCTGATCCATCCCTTTGTGTATGGCACCGAAGGGGGGTCAGGGTGGGGCGTCACATACTGTCATTGGGAAATTAGGCCAGATGGTTTCTACCTTTAAAACAAGGCTACTCCGGCTCCCAACGAGTAGACTAAAATAAATGATTGGCAATGACTAGCTAGTGTATAATGTTGCTTTTTTGTAATTCTTAATTTTAATAAAGAATATTGAAATGTTATTGACATTTTAATTGTTTTTCCCTCTTTCTCTGTGTAGTGTAGAAAATTAATAATTCTTAATTTTAATTGATTTTTAGAAGAAAAAATAAAATTCTTTTTATTGTAAAGTGAAATATTATCTGTGTAGTGTTGTTTCTGTTGGAGTACTTTAATAAAGTACAATTAATATATTTTTATATTCTTTATAAGTTACATACTCAAGTAACGGATTTCTTTAATCCCATCATAATAATATTGATGAAGCTAAAGAGAATTCAGTTTAAAAACTACCATTCGAATATATTTGTACCCACAAAAAAAAAAAAAAAAGCATTTGCATATTGTGAAGAAAATTGATTTCTTATGAGTTAATATTTAATGAAATTTTATTAGTTTCGGTGATGCATGTATATTTTGTAAGCAAGGACATTTAATCTTAATTGTACATAATAGTGTAGCCGTTAATTGAAAATACTATATACAGATATGCATCTCTACATGTGTAAAACTAATGTGGAAAAAATAATATAAGAAGCCATACTTCACAGCATAGTTTGCAAAATCACGAACCTATGTGGGATCGATTTGGGTGCAGGATCGGTATCGATAGGATTTGATCATAGTATCGTAAGATCCTACACGAAATGTGCAAGTGTAAAATTACTGATAAATTATAAAAACTACTCTTATTTTATTCGTTTTAGCAAATTTGTATAGTATCCGGATAGAATCGAAAGTATGATTGATTTGGTGTTTTGGGATCATAGTATCGTATGATTCTACGATACGTATCGCGAGACTGCAAACTATACTTCACAATCTACTCTTAAAATAAGTGCATGTATTTATAACTGAGAGTTTTTGAAGTGTCGGGTACTACAAATATAATGCAAGAAATATTATCCGACAATGCATATTTTTCAGAACGCAGATATGAAGTTTTGTGTCAAAATTATGGTGTATATTATCAAAACAGGCTGCGTATAAATTATGCTATATCGTGTGATTCACGTATAATTCCTATGTATTGCGTGTAACTGTTAAAATATACTTCATTCGTTCTAATTAAAGGGTTCACTTTCAATAAATTTATTGTCGCACTAAAATAGTCTATTTTGAATTTGTTTACAACATAAACTTACTAATATAATAATTTGTGGTTTACAATGAACCCTTACTTAGAAAATAAGGAAATAAGTAAAAAAAGTATGGTGTCAAATTACCTATTTTAGGTATTGTAACTCACAACCCATAGTAATTTATATTATTTCAAAGTGGATTATTTAAGTGGGACGGAGGGAGTAACTTATTTATTCATCAATAATGTACGCTTTCCAAAAATACAAAATAATTCAACTAAAAGAATATAAACGCCAAAATCCACGAGTAATTATACTCATTTTAATTGATTTATCACAACTTTTCATAACAAGTTAGGTGGCATATACTCTCTTCAAATATCTAAAATAGAGTACTAATTCTCTCTTCAAGTATAAAAAATAAAATAAAAAAACTTTGTGGGTACTGTCACAACTTTAAAAAAAATTAAAGCACTAGAGGGACATGCGGCTAAACACGCGTCCAAATTTCGTTGCATAGGCAAACCGGCTTTACCTAAATTTTTGAGCATTTTTTAAAATATGACTATTCCCAAAGAAACTAATACTTCAAGTACATAACTTCCATTCCCTAATTTTTATTAGTGGGTAACTGTATCTTTGCAAATTTTATTAGAGACAATATCTTATCAGACCGTTCGACATGCACGATACTTTAACCCAAATTGATGCACACGTTTTTTTCACTACAGACGATACTTTTCTTTTGAAATAAGCAAAAACTTTTTTAGAGGCGATACGTCAGCGGCTATCCATGATACTTTTTTTTTCCTCACAAAATATTTAAGAGGTAATACGCAATAACCTTTTTAACAAGTGCATGATATTTATTTTTCTGAAACATGCGGGAAAAAAACGTGCATCAAACTATCCATTAAATTGGTCGATAAAATTTTTTTTTTATACAGTGAAGCCTATATATGCGATACGTACACAATACTTCATCGCATACGCGCCATATTTTTTAAACTAAACTTGGTACTTGCATATTTAAAATAAAGTAATAATGCTTGTTTTCAAAAAAGAAGAAAAGCATGCGTCGGACCGTCCGATGTATTCTTTTTCTAAAATTATAATGTTAATAGTTCGTTATAATAGTTTCCATGAATCTCAATGGGTAAATATAATTTTCCCAATATTTTACAAAAAATACGATTATTTATGACTAATAATATTTATAAGTTACACATGCTACCATAGATGCCTTTAATTAAGTCCTAGGTTACGGCTATATAATTCAATTGGGTTATGCCAATACAAAATGAAAAATGCCGTTTCAACTTTGTAGCTTGTGTAATTGATTGCTTAAAGCCCTAGCGGTTTTGTATGGATAAAATATCTCATTGAATTGGACATAATAACTACTGCACTTATAGGTAAGAGCATGTTTGGCTCACGGAAAAGTAAAGTTTTCGAAAAATATGATTTTTGAGAATCTAATGGTAATAAAAGTAAAGTAAAAAAAAGAATATATATATATATAGATATATATTTGTGTTTGTATTGGTTAAGAAATGTATTTGGCAATTTAAACATGAACTAAATTAAATGTCAAAACTACTCTCAAATTAAGTTTAATGACTTTTGGGTGGGGGTGGGGGGGGGGGGGGGGGGGGGGAGGAGGGGTCGCTGGTGGTGGTAAGAAAATGGCATTGTAATCCCGAGATCATGGGTTTGATTCTTGGGAATGCAAGGTATAAAAATAAAAATAAAAAAAGTTGGGTAAAGTACAACTTACCCCCTCGTGGTTTGATAAATAGACAACTTACCCCCTAATGATTTGAAAATGGACAGTTTACTCCCACGTGGTTTGAAAATGGTTAACTTACCCCCCCCCCCCCCCCCCCCCTCCACACACACACACATATTGTTTGAAATTGGACAACTTTCCCCCCAATGGTTTGAAAATGGACAATTTACCCATTCTATTTTAATCCCTTTTCAAACTATGTGGTACAGGGTTAAGTTGTCCATTCTCAAATCATAGGGGGATAAGTTGTCCATTTTCAAATCACGTGGGGGTAAGTTATCTATTTTTAAATCACATGGTGGTAAGTTGTCTTTTTTTAAACTACGAGAGGGTAAGTTGTCCACTTTAAAATCATGTGGAGGTAAGTTGTCAATTTATCAAACAATGAGGGGATTAGTTGTACTTTACCCAAAAAAGTTTAATGACTTTCTCATAAAAATATTTTTAAGCTAAATAAGAGCCAAATAATATTTAGTTGTAAATTAAACTACAACTTTAAAAATTAAATAACCTGTCAATTAAACTAAAGAGTTTCAGCATTTTATTCTTGGCAGCCGCTTCTCCCCTCTCCCCGTCTCTCTCTAAACCTTAAATTTCATCGTCTTCTTCCCTCATCATGCTTAATCGGAGGATGAGGGAAGCAGTTCTACGTACCTTTGTTCTTGCTATATTTTGTTTAGTTTGCGTTAATTTTAATTTATCCATGTTTGTGTTGTTTTTCTCTCCGTTTTTGGAGTTTCTCTCTCCATCTATGGTGTTTCGCTCTCCATATATAGTGATTTTCTCCCTGGCTATGATGATTCCATTCATGGTCATGAATTATGAAGACTCAGTTGAAGATGCAGTTTTGAAGCTTTCATCAGCAATTAGTGGGAGATCTGTGACTATCGCTACGAGATTTGTTCAGCGATATAATTATACTATGGTTAGATCTATACTAGGAATATATTTGCAGTTTAGTAGATTAGATACACTATTGTGGTTCAGATTTGTTAATTATCAGATCAAATATATTGTAATCAGTTGTATTACCTGCGTCTTTGTCTTCTGTCAATCGTTGTTGAACGATTTCCAACGCCATTAATAAAATTTTTACTTTTCTAAAAAGTAACCTGTCAATTAAACTCATCCAAAATTAATTAAAAATTAAATAAATTTATAGATTTGATTATTGATCTATAATGTAGTTATTAGTCTAGCGAGAATTCGAATAAATAAGAAAGTAATTGAAAAAATAAATTTTCTTGTTGTAAAATGAAATATAAAATTTGTCACTTGATTTTTTTTAAAATTTAAAAGTCATAGAAATCAAAACGTTTAAATATTATACATTAATTTTCATTAAAAGATTATTTAGTTTAACAACTAATAAAAGTTAACTATAAAGAATATTATATATGAAAAGTATATATGTTTTTTAAGTATATATATATATATATGTATGTATATATATATATATATATATATATATTGAGGAACAGCCGATTAAGTGGCTGGGGGGCACGGGGACCTTTTATTAAAATTAAAAATACACAGAAATGAGGGGGGCATAATGACCTTACCTCTTTTGAAGAATAGCTATTCTGAAAAACAAAAGGCCTAAATCCTTACCATTCTAAGGTTTGAGACCAAGCGACTATCCAGAGAGACTAGCCCCTTGACCCATCTAGGGAGCTGTAGAGCTCCCCCGATGAATGAGAGCTGTGTGGTGCTTGCCTGTCCAGCCAAACTATCTGCCATAGTATTCCCTTCTCAGTAGACATGGGCTATACCCAGGTGATTCTCCATGAGCTACCAAATGTGCCTTTAAGTTGTAAGGTAGACCAAAGGAACTTTTAAGTATATATATTTGGACATAAAAGTAAAAGAAAGAAAGTTTAGTTAGATACAATATAACCTAAAGTATATTGTGATATTGTGACGATTAGTTGCAACCAATTAGTCAGATGACTTTTCTACATAGACAAGCTTTTACCTTTTTCGGGAATATATATATATATATATATATATATAATTCATTATGTTCATTTTATGGTTGATATAACAAAAATATAAAATATTTGAAAATAAATAAGAGTACGGGTAGTGAGTGTCTTTTCTAAAAAATTGTGACTCGTGAAAAAAGAATACCATATAAGAATAAGGATTCTTTTTTCAGAAAAATAGTACTTATTTTTCTTGAATCATGGAATTATTTTTATTTTTCAACCAATTAACATCAATTCCAAACAAAGAAATTTAAAATTGAGAATAAGATATTTTCTTTGACCAGAATCCTTGCAAACCAAACATACCCTAATATGCTGCTTGTGATTATAAATGCGTAAGGGATTAGAGGAATTGAAATGGTCTTTCATGCCTTTGTGTCGTAGTGAGTTGAATTATGAGAGTTTTTCTTTAATATAAAATTTGTAGATTTGATTTTGAAATTAATAAAGAGATCATATATGGTGTTCAAAGTTGTATTTTTACTTATTTGTTGCTCATTCGGTTTGAGCAAATTCCTGTACACACATTATTGGAAAAAGTTATCAAGCTCAAAGATTGAGTCAACAAAGTTGTCGACTCCGAGAATTTTAATTAGGAAAATTAAGAAAATATTTCAGATTAATTTAGGCATTTGGGAAAATCCTATACCATCTATCTAAGTTTTTTAATGAAAAATATATTGATATTCGTCCAGTTACGATTAATATGCCTCACACAATTAATACGGGATGAGACTCCCGATAGAACATCAATTAGAGGTTACTGGGGTGGGAAAATGTTGACACAATAGAATGCATTTAAGTGTAAATTTTTGAATTGTACTTTAATTAAAGCCATTTAAGTTAATGAATTAGAAATCCCACGAAACGGTTCATTTTAGCCACTAATGTCTTACTCTAAAGTCAAATAAATCCCTAACATTATGTTGTGTTCAAATAAAGCTCCAACGTTATAAATAGTCAATGTGGTCCTTGTACGTGTAAATGTATTCTAACATAGATGTGGCAATTTGGTCCAATTTAGTAAACATTAAGAGCTTATTTGACACAACGTATAAAGTTGGGGGGCCTATTTAGATACAACGTAAAACGTTTGAGGCTTTTTGGACTCAACATAATGTTAGAGGCTTATTTGCTCCCAGAATAAAACCTTAGGGACTAAAATTAACATTTTCCCAAAAATTCTAATTAGATGGCTTGGATAGTGAATTAAGATTTCCAGCTAAATTCAGAAAAACTATAAATCTTATTTGCATCATCTACTTTATTTTATTTTTTTAGTAGAATAGTCGATTAAGTGGATAGGGGTATGGGGACACTTTATTAATTTTGACGGCATAAATACCGTGATAGAAAGTGGCCAAGGGGATATAATAAACCTTACCTTGGTTTACAAAAAATGCAATGCAGATGATGAGTGAAATTTGAAAAAACATTAATAAGAATTACAATCTGATATACAAGAAACTACACTCATCCAAACCACTAAGCGTCACATGGCATGGAGGTGTGGTTGAACATCCTAAACTGGTGTGTGTCACTTGCTAGACAAGCCAGAGCATCCGCGACTACATTCGCCTCACAGTAGATATGAGTAAATGAAGAGCCAGAGCGTATACTTTATTTATTTACTTTTTACTTTATCAGTTTATATTACAATACACAGTCACTTATTATTTGAAACAAAGAAAAATTCAATTATTTGAAATTTTTTTAAATAGGTAAGAAGAACCCAATTCATTCCCTCTCATCCTTCCCCCCATTTATACAAATATAATATTTCAATAAATTTCCCTCAATACTAATTTTCGTTTAAAAAAAAAAAAAATTAAACCATCATAGCAACAAAAACGATTCATATAAGCTCTTCAACCTAAAATTCTTTACGGAACCTGCTAGTTTTCACAAATGCTCAAAAATGCTCTGCTTCTTAGACGAATTACATTTTCTCCTCTGAGGTTTGGCTAAATTACAAAAGCACTCTCCTAGTTTGATTAAATAATAAAAATCTCCTTTGACCAGTGGGCAAATTACAATTTCCCCCTAAGGTTTAGATAAATTACAAAATTACCCTTATAGTTTGATTAAATAACAAAAATCCCTATTGACCAGTAGAAAAATTACATTCCTCCCCCCCCCCCCCCCCCCCAAAAGTTTGGATAAATTGCAAAATAACTCTCCTAATTTGATTATGAAATTGACCCATTTAAAAATCAAATTATCACATAAATATTATATATTGGGAAGACTAAAGTGTCCATAACTTAATCTATCTGAATTTGAAGATCAAAATGTCCTTCATAAAGACACAAAAGGAACGCTTAAAATCCATGATTTATTATTCCAAAAGAAAATAAAGATTTTTCTATTTTTCAAACAAACTCATTGATGTGACGCAAAAATTAAAATGAGGGAACGATGCTTCTTCGCGGCCCAATGAACTCTTGAAGACAGTAATTGCCCAATTCAAATGAAGCTTTGAGGAACCCAATGGCCCAACTGGAGATGAGCAATTTTGAGGGAAGATCTAAGTAAGGTTCTTGAGCTTGGCAAAGAGGATGAAACTTGATGATTTTGCACTGCTCCGTTCACCAATTGAAGATCAATTCAGAAAAGGAGCGGGGCTTTTCCCCCTGTATAGGCTCCGACGATCAAGTCAGTAAGATGAAAGAGATAAACAATATAGAACAAGAATGCTCAGAGAAAGTGTAAATGAGAGAATAGTTTAAGAAATGCTAGTGAGAATTGCAGAAATTGCTTGTTGGAACTTACCAGAATGAGGCTTGTGCCTGAGTATATATAAGCTTATTCTTGATGGTTCCGTTGAGTAATGGAGACATACGCTCCTAATTATTCCTTTTGCAATGATGTTTTTTTGCCTTTTCGGGAAAACTGGCTTTAACTTTGGCTCCTTTATCATCATTGCTCTGCATATATTAAGATAATGGTCCCACCATGATATCTAACTGTTTCGAATATATTATCTCGGATCGGTTTACTCTTCACCGATCTAAGCTTTTATGTGTTTTAGTTATTTACCGACCTGAACTTTGACACTGTTGACCAAGCTAACTTCTCTTAAGCTTTTACCGACCTGGGCTTCTCTAGTAGAATTGTACTTTTTCCTACTCAATCTTGACCGATCTGAGTTGATAAGTTTTTACCGATCTAAAATTACCAAGTTGTTTTATAATGTTTTCCGACCTTAAGCCTTCATGAGTTTATTAAGTCTTTTAGGACCGAGTTGAGCATTCATATCCGATCTAAAGTTATAACAGACAAATTAGGTTTATATGATTTTTCCGACCTGAACATAGATCTGGGCTTCTTTATATATTACTGTTTCTTTGTTTTAACCCATTGGGCTAGGCCTAATGGAAATTTCAATTTTATGCACATCACTCATTAATAAAGATCATTTTCAACCCTTGAAGAGCCAGTAAGTGAAGATAATCTCAAAAAAAATTCTTTAACATTGCATTATTACAGGCTCACATACCAGATTTGCGGCTGCATAGAGATAAATTTGTCAAAAATATCATCACTTACAGCTTCTTCTAGAATTGAAAAAGCAACCATGAACGATGTTTCTGTTTGAGAAATAGAAAAATTATTTTTGTTCTTTTGGCGTAATAAATTATGAGATTTTAAGCACTCATTTGGGTCTTTGTGAATGACATTTTAATCTTCAAATTTCAAATAGATTAAGTTAGGGGCACTTTAGTTTTCCCAAGGATATAGAGTTTATGTCATATTTCAATTTTTAAATGGGTCAATTTTATAATTAAATTAGGAGGATTATTTTGTCATTTATCCAAACCTCAAGGGGGAAAATGTAATTTCTCTGCTGGTCAAGGAAAATTTTTGTTATTTAACCAAACTAGGAGGGTGATTTTGTAATTTACCCAAACTTCAGGGGAGAAATTGTAACTAACCTGCTGATCAAGGGGTGATTTTGCTATTTAACCAAACTAGAAAGGTAACCTCAGGGAGAAATGTAATTCGCCCTTTATTATTTCTACACGCATGAGTCCAGAGAAAAAAACGAATGCACGTAAGCTATACTTCCTCCTCTAATTAGAATTGTCCTTTTTTTTTTTGACTCGTTAAAACAATTTTGATTCTAATTTTGTACGGAGCATGTTCTTACTAATATGATAATCTATAATTCACAATTGTATAATTAGAAAGTAAAAACATAAATTGGAAAAGTACTATTAAATTATTTATTTTAATTATTGTATATTATAACTCTAAAAATTCATATTTTTGAAGAATCAAACTCTTTATATAGAACAAACGAATTACAGAAAATCTAAATTGAAGTTGAATTTGCAACAACTACACATAGTGCTACACAAAAGGAAAAAGATGGATCATAGCTAGACATGACAAAATCACTAATGGGCTCAACTCAACAAGTAGGATATATAGGAAGTTGGGTCAACATTTATTGTGGTTCAATTGATTTGCACATTTGGTCACTGAGGAAGCTTATTAAGCTTACAATAGGCATAGTCTTTGAATTTCTTGGTCTTAAAGTTTGGTGGATTTCCTTCATTGATAAGCTTTGGAATAGGCCCAATCTCTTGATCTGATGCTGGCTCCAAGAACACAGGCCAGGACATTCTTGTCTTATCCTTGCTCACAGTTGTTCTGTGGAACACACTCTTGTATTTCCCATTGCTCAAAATCTATCAAATCATTATTAATAATCATATAACAATAAAATTAGAACAGATAATAATGAAAAGGGATATTTTATCCATCTCACATAAATAATCATGTTTTTAATTAATATTTGTCTCAATAAAAAAAATTATGCTTTTGTTTTCATCAAGCATATATTTACTAAAATAATAATTTTCGGTTCATTATTCACTCATATTTAAAACGTTAAGGTATAATTAGATAATATGGTATCAAATTACTTACGTTAAATGTTATACCTTATAAATCATTTTTAAAAAATTATACATTTTATAATTTGGACTATTTGTAAGAAAAATCTCACTTTTAATCCTTTACATTTAGACATTTTACACTTCCTTATGCTTGAGCGTTTATACTTTTAGTCTCAAAAAACTGTTGAACATTGAGTTGGCTAATAAAAACCTGCAATAGCAAGTCAGTAAGACCAAAAGTGTGATAAAAATACAAACATAAGAGGTATTTTCTGCAACCCGTCAAACAAAAGTGACCAAAAATATAAAACGCTCAAATATAGGGATCAAAATTGCGATTTTCCCAGTGACATTTCTTTGATGCAAAATTGGAGAAGGGATGCTAACTAATTAGAAGAAGGAAAAAAAAAAAAAAACCATGAAATTTCCCAAAACATACTTGAAAAATTGAAATTAATATTTGAAATTAACCAACTAATTACCTCAATTTGGTCGCCAATGTGGACGATCAATGCATTTGAAATGTGCTTGACGTCATACCAATAATCATCCTTATAGACTTGAAGTCCCTGGACCTCATTAGGGACAAGGATGGTGACGGCTGACAAGTCTGTGTGGGGCACCACACCAAGAGCCAAATCAGGGCGAGGACAAGGGGGATAGTAGTTTATTTTCATAAGGTAGAGTAGTTCTTCGCCACCCAAAGCTTCCTTCACCTCATGTGGTTCCAAACCAAGACCCTTTGATAGACCCTCCAACAATTTCTCAGCCACTCCGTGAAGCTTCTTTGCGTACTCCTCATTTGCTTCCCTGCCATTTCAACCAAGCAAAAAAAAAAAATGCTAAGTATCATATCCTAAAACCTATTTTTATCTTAGTAAAAGAGACATATTTTTATTTTTATTTTACATTTAAGCACTTCTAATATGATAATGTGTGATTCACATAAGGAGAGAACACTTTTAGGACCAAAAGGGGGAAGAAATTTTGTTTTACTAGTAGATATTTATGTTTTAGTTCCAAAAAAAAATTTATAAAAAAAATTGGCCAGTAAAAAATATTTATTATAATCTTAGTAAAAAGGCTTCTACAATACACTTTTAACTTTCTATCTTCTACCTGTTTAGTTATAGAGTTGATAATGTATGGTTATTGGCCCTTCAATTAACTTAATCAAGTTCGACCACTAGATCCACCATTAACTTATACATAAAAAATAAATAAGGGTATAAATAAAAAAATTTATGTCAAATAATTTTTAGCAGGACATATACATTATGACTTATAAAAAATCGTATGTTTTCGTAATCATGTTTTTTTAATGGGGCTAATAGAATATTAATATAAAAAAAATCATTTTCAAGCCAAATGGGCACAGACAGTACCACTGCAGATTTTCTTATTATATTATATGTTTCATCAAAAAAAAAAAAAAAAAAAACTTACCTGTAAGTAGCTGGACTTTTAGGCCAAAATTGGTAATTAATGGCAGAGGGAGGCCAAATCCGATGAAACAAGTGATCAACCCAACCTTTCTTCCCCTCAACTTCCTTCTGCAATTTAGTTCCATAACCTTCGATGCTCTCCGACCCCGGAATCTTGGCGACGGCCTCTTTCTCCTCCGGCGGAAGCTCGAAGAATTCCTTCCCAACCTGCTGAAGCTTGCTTATAACCTCATCTGGGATGCCATGGTTCACGATTTGGAAGATTCCCCACTCTTTGCTTGCCTCGGTGATTAGCTTCACGACGTTGGATTGGTCGGAATCGCTGACGTCGATCACCGGAACCTCAAGAGCCACGCCGTGAACGGTTGTGATTGCCGGTTGCTCGTTCTCGGATCTGATGTATTCTGGTGGGATTGTGTCTAGGGATTTTGATAAAGAAGATATTGCTTGCACTCTCTCGACCTCCATTTCTTTCCTTGTTTGTTTATCGCCTCAAATCGAGTTTTTTTTTAATGGCTTATCAAAGGCTTTGAATATATATACAATTGTTCGGTTAGGTGGGAGTAGAGATTCAAGTTTGTAAGGTTTCAACATAAAGACATTAATACGGTAAGTAATTTGTCAGCATTTTCTTTTATTAATATTTATAATTTTTGTTTGTGCAAATCTGTTGTAAACACGTAATCATAAAAATAAGGACTTAAAATGTAACAAATTTTTTTCTTTTGGGGGTGGAAGTAACACTTTTTTTTGGTACAAAATGAAATTTATAAACTATTTTGTTTTGAGGGAGTTGTTCGGTGATCCGACCGTCTAACATGTGCTATACTCTCGCTATTAAACTTGGTATACATCTCAATACTTATATTTTGACATAATTCTGATACATGAGAAGTTAAACTCGATATATGATACTTCAATAGCTAAACTTATAACCGCAATATAATGGACACTAAACTAAAAATGAGATAAATAAGATGATAAACTCGATAATAATATTTTAGCAACTAAATTCAGCGATACACCAACAGTTAAATTCTATACACCAGCCCTTAAACACAATACATTATACATTAGAGGATAATTTTAACATGTGTATTTTCATAATAGAACAACGATATTTTAGAGATAAAATTTGATAAACGTGTTGTTGAACCGTCAAATACGTATCATATAAGCTTTTTGCCTTTTTTTTTATTTTTCTTCTTATAACGTTTAAAGTATAGGTCAATTGTAAATTAATTACATATAATTATATTTACTAATAATATGTGTTAAATAAATAAATTAATAATTAAACTAGAAACAAAGTTTGATTGAGATTTAAAAAAAATTTGAAAGCAAAATTAAATTTTATTCTTTTGAAGGAAAGAGTACCAGTTAACTTCCCATGTATATTTATTATTTAATTGTAGAGCAAAGGAAATGCCTTTATGATGACATAATTAAAAAGTAAACAGCCCATCCATAGATGGTCATTGTGAGCGGTTCTTTTTGTTTGTTTATTAAGGGAACCATTATCTAGACCGAATCGGTTGACGCGCCTCGGTCAAAAAGATGAAAATACCCTTATAAAAATAATTGTGTTTTTTTTATATTATTTTGATTTTTTTTAAATAGTATATTCTTTATGGTAAAATAGTACATATCAGTTTTAAAATCAGTACAATATTTATTGTAAAACGGTACATAGTAAAAAAAATACAGTATTTTTTGTAAAACAAAAAATAATAGAAATAATACACTCTTTTATTTTATAAAATAATACATAGTAGTTATATTTGTAAAATAGTACAGTGTAATATAAAAAATAATACATACTTTATTGTAAAATTAATTGTCCCAAACATTTGGAAGAAAAATAAAAAGAAAAAAATACAAATTAATTGCCATAAATTTAAAACTCATATTTTTCAGTAAGTTGTTTTCCAAAAAATTGAAAGAAAAACAAAAAGAAAAAAAATTACCTACTATAAAACAGTACATAGTAATTATATTGTAAAATTAATTGTCCCAAGCATTTGGATGAAAAATAAAAAGAAAAAAATATAAATTAATTGTCATAAATTTAAAACTCATATTTTTTAGTACATTGTTTTCCAAAAATCTGGATAAAAAACAAAAAGAAAAAAATAAAATCACCTACTGAAAGAATAATAAAAGAGAAGAATAGAAAAAAAAAATTTTGAAGAGAAAAAGATAAGAAATTGAGCAACAGAAAAAAAAAAAATGAGAGAAGATAGAAGAAAAAACTGAAAGGGACAAAAATGTAAAAATGAACAAATGGGTTCCTTTCGGGACTCTCGGTTCTGGACCATCCGGTCCAAAATCTATTTCCCGTTTATTAATTATTGGCCTCTTTCACTTTCTTGACTTTTCTTCTTCTTGTGGCACCACATAACCAAAATAATGCAAGACTCCCTCTTTCCTTTAAAAAGTGTAACCGGATCAAATAACAGACATTAAGAAAATTATAAAAATTATTAACTTTACCCTTAATTAATGTTGTATTTTTTTTTGTCTCAAATAATTATTTCACTAACTTGTGCATTTGATTAATTAAAAATTCTCTTTTTTAACTTATTGCTGTATAAAAAATTTAAAAAATAGTTATTTTTGTATTAAAATTTGTGAAGTAACACTTTTAAAAAATAAAAAATTTGAACTACAAAGGCGATGACGTAAGGGTAACAACAAAACATTG
This sequence comes from Leptodermis oblonga, assembly GCA_016801395.1. Taxonomy (NCBI): domain Eukaryota; kingdom Viridiplantae; phylum Streptophyta; class Magnoliopsida; order Gentianales; family Rubiaceae; genus Leptodermis; species Leptodermis oblonga. The sequence goes on along the minus strand of CM028758.1, from coordinate 41,493,376 downwards.
GGAAATTGTGATTCATGAAATTGAGGAGAAACTAAGGCGATAGACACGTGGGTAACTCTAATTCACTCGATAGATCACACCGAACATTTACGGGTAACTCCACTTCACTCGATAGAGCACACCTAACGCTGTAGCTCAAAGGATACACGTGTTTTGGGCAGAGAAAAAAAAAATGCGTGTGCACAAATGTTCTCACACGATTATACGTATCAGATACAAATTTTTACGTCAGGTATTTGCCTTTTTTGACCTTGGAACCTAGCCCCACTTGGCCAGTTCTTTTCGATTGGGTTAAGTTTTGATTTTAGAAAAATAGTTTTATGATGTAAAAAGTGTATTGAAAATATGAAAAGGTATAGCTGAATAGTAAAAAATTATATTAAAAATAATTAAAAATAATTATAATATATTAAATTTACTGTTGAAACCAAAACCAAAACTTAAATAATAGGCCCTAAGAAAGTATCACCTGTAACAAAAAGTATTACTTGAAAAAGGAAAATTTTTGATTTTAAGATTTGAGTATCGTCAATTTAAAAGTAACACATGTACACGCAGAAGGGAAAAAAAAAGGTATCAATTTTAAGAGTTGAAGTATCGCTTGTAAAAAAAAGTGCATCTCGTGTATAAAAAGAAAAAAGGTATCGCTCGAAGTAAGGAAAATGAATGTATCAATTTTAGGAGCTAAAATATCGCACACGACCGATGCAGTTGGACGGTCTGACCAGAGAATTTCTCATTTTTTTAATACCAACATTATATTTTTCAAAAAACTTGCATACTAAATCTTACAAAATAACAAAAAAAAATTTTAAATACCAATAATTCAAGGATGTAAAATAAACTTTCAAGTAAAAATTTAAAAATAATAAACAAAAAGACTATTTTGAAAATCATAAAATTTATTGTGTATGCTTCAGTTTATACTAAAAAATCCTCTGCAATATATTAATCTTTATTTTTGAAATTTTATTTAATTTCCAGTTGTATTAATTTTACTTTTGGCCAATCAATTATTACTTGTTCATATTACTGGAATTTTTAATTACTTATTTAAAATAACAATTATTGTTATTGTCAAAACCTTGAACTAAAATTAAATTATATTTTATCTGATAGATTTTTATTTATTAGTTTTTGTTTCAACATTTTTCTTTTATACATTATTTTAATTTTTGGTAGAACAAAATAAAATTACATACCCTTAAAATTAACTTTTGCTGAATATGGTTTTAAAGAATTCTGTTGAAGCAATTATCCCACCGGCCAGAAAAAGTGTGGCTCCGCCACTGTACTATTTCACCTCGAAATTAGTAGAAACAAATGAAATGAAAATATGTTCTTAACTTTCTTTTACAAATTTTAGAGATAATTATTGAGCAAACTTTCATTTTAGTCCCTCACTTCAACCAAAGCGGTTGCACTACAGTCATGGTAGGTGGCCTTTTTTTGAAATCACAAAGGAGAAATGGTAGTTTTTGCAAATCTGGAGATAGTAAATGTACCCTATATTTTTCATAACATTTCTATGCCAAAATTTGTCATATAGACAGAGTGCCTCGTGGTACGTGAGGGAAAAGTTTTTTTTTTTTTTTTTTCTGAAATAAAATTAAAATTTTTTTTATTAATGGTGTTGAAAATCGTTCAATAGATAATAAAAAGTTGAGCCGCACTTGCCATCTTTTCCAACCAATCCGCGGGAGCGTTGGGATGCTCCGCGTGAGTTAGGGGACTATGTCTCCTGGACAAAGAGGGGGTGCCTTACATTCGGGTTAGAAAGGCTTCGTAGTGCTTCAATTTTGTTGTAATTCGCATACATGGATTGCATACACTTCACACGATCAAATTTGTTTCACCGCTTCTATGAGGGTAAGGCTCATTAAGTACCCCCTCCATTGCGTGTAATCTTTTCTCTTGAGGATTAATAAGAGGATAGCCAATCCCGCCAGCCACTTAATCCGCTTTTCTTTAAAATAAAAAAAAAGTAAAAAAGAAAGATAATAAAAAGTTTTGGGTAAAGGGATAGGTGTTAATGAATTTTTTTTCTTGCAAATTAACAACTACCCCTTGCATATTTTCTTGACTACCAAGGCATTTGCCATTTGTGTGATAACTGAATATCATCTCATTTTTAACATGTGATTGTTACATTTGTCGCTGAAAAATTAACTCTAAATTTTCTCTGAGTGTATCATCACTCGTGATAAAAACATAGGTAATTACTTTATTAAAATTTAAGAACCAAAATGCTTTTCTTTTCTTCCTTTTCCAAATGAAACTATTTCATACACATTTTCCATTTTTTGTGTTGAAGGTTCATGCCTTCAGGAAACCTTGGTGTGGGGAATTTAAGGCATGCGAACCAAAATTCTCTGGCGATTGAGTCCAAGTCAAGTCATTGGCTATTTTCTTTGGCAATTTTTTTTAATGCGACGAGAAAATATTTGTAAATCACAAGTTAGGATTGTTTCATGAAAAATATGCGATGCCTGTGGTGTGGTGCGTGGAATGCCAAGATGAAAAATCATGGCCGGTCTTAAGACTTCAGAGGCCCCGGAGCCAAATGAATAAAATAGGTTTCTAAGAAAAATATAATATGATAATTTGGTAATTTTTATTATTTTTTTAAAAAAATTTATAACGCGGTCTTTCAACTACAACAACAAAAGGGAAAAAAAAATCCAGTCTGGCAACAATCCTTTTCAAACAAAAACAAAATTGAGCCTTGAGTTGATTAAAAAAAAAATCACTCTTGCATAATTTTTTTAAAAACAAAAGCAAATATAGACCTTAAATGTGGGACTTGAACTAAAATAAATAAAATAAAAGCACACTTTTACATTAACTCATTTGGAATAAAAATAAATGGGCGTTAATATAGATTTTATGAGTAAAAAATACTACTACATTATACTGTATTTATAGAATAATTGGGCCTCTGTAGTCATTGGGCCCTGGACGGTCGTCTAGGCTGTTCAGCCCTATGGGCCGGCCCTGTCAAAAATGATGGCACCTCATATATGGATTTAATACCTATAAAATTAAAATTGAATTGGAATTGGATTCTATAGAATTGGAATTACAAAATCCATTTGAATTCCAGTGTTTGGTAGGAGTATAGAATTTGTTAGAAATTAAATTGTGATTCTAAATTTCTTGTTTGAGGGTTTAAATTATATAGAACTATAATCCATTGATGAAAATTTTAATTTTAAAAAAAATAACAATCCATTTATAATTGTAAAATAAAACACATATATATTTGTTATTAATAACTTTTGTATCAAATTTAAAAAATATTCACCCACCATTCATAAAATTACATTATACAATTATTAGAAGAAATATAAAATTTATATAATTACAATAATAAAATATTAAAATATCATAATATTTCTAAAATTATTGTATAACAATATTAAGTAGGGGTATAATTAAAACTAAATATATAAGTATTCAACATTTCAACCTAGCACGACAACACCTTAACATGTTAAACAAATAAATCAAAATTTGACTAAAAATCTTGGCACAAATCATCATTCAAAATTCAAAACTTCTAGTGATCAACATCAAATCACTTCTCAATGTTGATTAATTATGCAATCCACTTGGTACAAATCGTCATTCAAAATTAAGAATTTCTAGTGATCAACATCAAATCATTTCTCAATGTTGATTAGTTATGCAATCCACATGTTGATGTTGATGCCAATAAGGATTAGTTTCTTCATTCATTAGCTCATACATGATGCTCAAAACTGTTGAATTCTTCCCTTTTCTTCAAGAAAAAATTGACATGGATGGAGATTGGAGAGTAGGTCTCCTTTTGGTTATGAATCACTCTTCATGGATTGCTTTAGACCTTAACCAAATAAAAAACAACCAAAGAGAACTGGTCAAAAACTAGATATAAACTCAAATCTTCTTCTTGTTTTTCCTGGGAAAAACCAAATAACAATAAAACAACTTCAAATATTCTAAGATGGCTATCTGTATTCTGTAATCTTTGAAACAAGAACCTAAATTACAAGTAAAAAACTACTATATTTTTTGTTTTTCCTCTACTGTGTTGAATTTTTTGACAAATTCTTGATCATTACACATGATATAGAGGATACTTAGGAAGAAAGGTTGCAACATGTCTAAGCTTGGAAACAAAGGATGAGCAGCGGCTTCAATTGGTGAAGAAGTAAGATCAGCAAGGTTGTAACAGTTATGTTGAACCTTAAAATGGCACTATTAGTTTTGTTCTTACTCGCACAAATGATTTGCAAAACCATAAAAACAACAAAGAAAATAAAATAGATAATTCGTTAGCGAAACTAATGTGGAAGGGCTGAGGTGCGTAGTCGCTTCTTTAGGTTATTCAAGCCCTTCTGCAAAGAATTATCTTTGGTGCAATAGAATTGTCGAAACTTATCACCCCCGGGATGCAACAGCCCAGCACACTCACTGTGTTTTCCTAACAATCTGCACAATTACTAGGAAACCAAACCAACTCTTCTAACACCTTTTTCTTCATTGCCAAAGCTATATTTTAAGGGATTTTAAGGGATTGTAAAGAATGTAAAAAATAGTTGCTCTCCTCTTTTGCATACCCACACATAGGGCTGAGAACGAACACGAACGTTCACGAACAAGCTCGGGATCGGCTCGTTAAAAGCTCGGTTCGAGATCGTTTATTTATTAATAAACGAACATGAACAAAATTTTAAGCTCGATTAATAAACGAACAATAAATGAACAATTAAAAGAGCTGAAAACGGATGCAATTTTCAAATCATTAATATAATAATATTAATCGTATAACTGAAGTATTCATATAAATATATATTAAGGCTCACTATCAATTTGAATATAATGTACGAATCAATTTTTTTCTTTTCCATACTATTAATAAACATTATTAATAGCCATCACCATTTACTTTCATAACCGACTAACGGAAATCATATTCACAAAATTGATTTCAAAACTTTTCAAAAATAATATTTTATAAAAATGCTCCAACAATTAGGGATCAACAAGTTGACTTCTTCAAACAGAAAGACTTCAGTAACACCAACTGTTATAATATGAGAAAATCGCACTTCTGATCCTTTTTCTTTACCCTCGTTATACTTTTGGTCCATCTTCTACGTAAAAATAACATTTTTGATCCCTCAAAAGATCAATCCAATAATCACATTCTCTAGTTTCATCTGCACAACTTTATAAAACTTTTATTATAAAATGGGCCGTAAAACAAGAGTGGCATTCAAAATAATCACAGCTGTCACCAAAACAGAATGCAGCACCAAAGTTAAAACAATAGTAGAATGCAACATCAAAGCATGATGCCCCTAATCTTCGCCGGCCTATCTCCGTTATCAAAACCGATTGACCGGCCAAACTGGCCTTGATCTTCTCCGATTAGGAGATGGATTTATTAGAGGCCCCTTCAAGGGGGAAGCCGATAATTGCTACTCTTCGAACAAACCTTTTAACGACAGATTCTATTAGCGGCTTCCACATCTGATCGATCAACCCGCTCCAAGTCCTTATTAGGTTCGAACATGAAGATGAACTTTATGCATTGCAATTTGTACTTGTTACTTGGTAGGTTATTACCGACGACAGAATTTGTCACTGCTATAAGACGATCATTAAGGCCTTGTTTGGAAAAGTGATCCAAATTAAGGTTTGAATCTCATTTTTATTTTATAATAATTTTTCATCATTTTCAATAAATCTTTTTTATATTTCAAATTCAATTTTAATATTTTAAAATTATAATATAAATCAAAGTTTGAATCAAACATTGATACTAAACACCGATTTTTATGAGTTAGACTAGCCCGAAACTTCAACATTTGGGTCCTCGATCTACCTTATCAAGTGACGCAATCCTGAATTCTTTTAGATCTTATTATCTACCATGTTAGTTATGGATCAATACAATAGTTCGCCTAAAAAAAAAAAAAAAAAAAAAAACAATAGAGGTGGTCTTTCCGGAGGAACAGTCTCTCTTTGTGAGGTAGTTCCTCAGAAATTTACGAGATTTTAAAACTTTGAATTTAGGTTTTTTAGGGATTCGATAAAAAAAAATTTTAGGGTAGAATTATAAATAGAGAATGTTAGCTTAGAATTTTTTAGAAGAAAAGATAAATCTAATCTATTCAATGATATTAAATGTCAACAAATAGTATAATTATATATATATTTATATTTATATTATTTTTAGTGCTACTATATTTTGAAATTTGATTGTTAAATATAATTACTTAATTGCACCCAGAAAGAAAAATAAATAAATAACTACACCACCAGGCTTCCAAAAATTATTTTCTAGCTCAGCATACAAAATTGTCAGAGGCATTGTTTGAAAAGTCGATCGGACAGGATTAATCAGGAACCGGTCACGTGTCCGGTCCGATTCTACTATAATAAATTGTAAATGATAAAAACCCGATCAAAACCAGGATTTAACCGGAAACCAGTTATACCGATTCCAACAACCCGATATTTCTTTTTTTTTTTTTGGTGTTTTCTTCTGTTTAATTTTTTTTTTTTTTGCATCACTTCTCCTTTTATATAAGAACTTTTTCTCCCCCAACCAATGTGGGATGTGAAAATCTGAAATATATGTAAAACTTAATTGTATCCAGTTGGGATTCGAACATGCGTTTTGGTTAGCCATCAAACTCAGGATGTTCCTATGATAAATTAAACATTTGAAAGTTTATATTATTATTATTATTATTATTATTGTCCCTTATAAAAATTATCTTTTTAATATTATAAAAATTAAATATGTATTAATTATTAGAAATTATAGTATTCTAAACATTTTTATGACATCATAATGACGTCGCCGAGTTGACTCGGGATTCGACTCCTGAACCCGGTTGAACCCCAACCCCTGAGCTCGGCTGATTTGGCGTCTGATCCGATTTGTTAAACATTGGCCAGAGCGGGAGGAAATCCTTACATTCTTAGTAGAATTCTAATTTTTCTCACCAAAAAAAAAAAAAAATCGTCGAACATTATTGCTTACTCAACTTACTCTTAATTAACTTGGTAGTTGGTATTTTTGAAAATGTAAAGTGTTTATATTGTATTGGAGGTTGCCGTAATCTCTTCCAACTTCAGTATCTTTTGTATTAAATCTTCTTTTATTAATAGTTAGTGTTACCACCTACTAATTCTGGTATCTTAGAACATCATTGGTTACTCTACTCGTTCTACTCAAACAATTCACTTTAAAAATTTTACAACTTATTATGGGTTTTGAGATACAACATTTAAAATGAGTGATTTCTTACTATATTTTCCACTTATATACTTACATTATTATATTAGTACATGTATGTAATGTAAACAAATCTAAAATGAACTCTTTCAATGGGACAAATTTTTTTTTTTTTTTTGAAAGTGGACTCTTTGAATGTGTGTTAGACCCCATAGTTTCTCGCCCTAGCTTAACTTTATAATTTATATTTTATCACATATTTATCTTTTAAACTCAATTATGTAAAATTATAAAGTTATACGATTTTCTTAAATATTTTGATTACAAAATCTTATGGTTTAAGTTATAATGCTTTGGATTTTAATTTATAATTGTCATCTTAAGCTAAAGTTAAGATGTTAATTAAGTGTAAGATTATGTTTAAGAACATATGGAAGTAGATATATTACTTTAATTTTGGAAACCATGGATTGAAAATAAAAAAATTAGAAAATAACTGGTTAAACCGAAATTTTCTAGGCTGACCAAAGTCAGAGCGGTTTTTCCCAGCATTGGAGCTGGTAACACCTATCGTAAGTTGGACTTGAAAAAAAAAATCTTCCTCCGAATTCCAACGTCGGGCTACGGCCTTAGGGGCCTATAACCTTATATTTTTGTTCGAGCAGGCGCCCAGAAGGCTATATATACTTCCCCTGATCATTAATAACATGAGAATTAAGAAGAATTAAGAAGGAGAAAAGAGAAAGAAAGAAAGAAAATAGAGAAAATAGAAGAAAATTTGGAAGAGGAAGATTTGGAGCTTGGATTTAGATCCTAAACTGTGGAAACCTATCCAAGCAACTTCAGGACACGTTGGTAAGGAATTTAAACTTTCCATAACAGTATAATCCGAAGTTATGATGCATGAAAGTAGAAATATTGAAGTTTTTGGATTTTCATAGGTTTTGATATGAATCTTTAGTTTTGGACGTTCTAGATATGTTATGGGTTGAAAGAAATGTTATAGGATTGATTTTGAGCAAAAGAAACCAAAGAAAAATGTATTTTGAAGCACTTTTGATTGAAACCCAAAGGCAAAAGTTTTGAAAAACTGAATCTAGGCACGACTGGTTATAACTGGTTAAATAGTTGGTAAAACCAATTGTCTTGGCTCAAGAAAATCGATGATTGCCGACCAAAGCGTGGGAAAAATGGGTCTTAGGACCCGAGGTAATAGTCTAAGCAGGTAAAACTGCTCTAATAGCAGGAAAAATTGCACGTTGAAGCTGAAAGCTCTGATGCGGGTAAAACCCCGATCTGAAGTGTGGGAAAAACTTCACTTTGAAGCTGAAAGCTCTGAAGTGTGGGTAAAACCGATCTGAAGTGTGTGTAAAACGTACTTTGAAGCTGAAAGCTCTGAAGTGCAGGTAAAACCGATCTGAAATGTGGGTAAAATCGCTCTTCGAAGCTGAAATTTTGATCGGTTATTACCACTCTAATAGTGGGTAAAACTAATCCTTCCCTAGAAACATGAATTTTTGAATAGTCAAACTAAAATTCTTACAACTTCTTTTATAACTTTAAACACTTTAATTAATAATTAATCAAGGTTCATTAAATAACTAGAAACAAAAAGATTTAAAGGCAAAAACATATGGAAACCTAGAATCTAAAGATTTATCTTGATTCAAGAATAAATTCTAAACTATGATATTTATGTAATGCAGATTTGATCAGAAAATACTAGCGATACGAGGTGAGCGTTCTCACTAAAGGGGTTAAATGATTTAAATGAGTAGCTAAACGAGTTAGCATGTTTTAGTTACGATAATGTTAATGTGTGATAATTATTCGAAGTCATGTTTTGAAATAATTGTTAAGATTTGCCATGTGATATAAACCATGCTTATATTTATGACCTTTAAGCATGCCTAATGAAATGTTTATACATGTTTACTGTATATGTAAACGTTCTTAAATGCTGAGTTACGTGTGTACGTAAGATATCTGTTAAACCCTGTATTGTGAATGAACTTGTCATTTACTCCTGATTTAAATGTCAAACATGAAATGTTAGTGCCCCGTGCACCCCTATATGTGCGCCCTGTTCTGTGCTACTTGTGTGTTTCCTATTACGTGTTACTTGCAAGTCATATTTGGGGTCCCTAAAACCTGTTTAGCTGTTTAAATTGGGCATGCCGCGACGTTGAGCTGGAGTGCCCGACTAAATGGCTGAAGAGATCTTGTTTGGTATTATCTCGAGGTATGCCACCTTGTCCCGTGCACTGTACCCATGTATGTGCACTAGTTCATTGCGAGGCACCGTGTATTGTGTCCGCTGCCCAAGAATTCCAGCACTTGTAAAGTATAATTAGTAATGCTTAGTGAAGGGTTACATAGATCCTCGTTATAACTTGTTGGTTATACTCTTTCTATCCCTAACGTGTTCCCACTTGCTTGCTTAGGAAATACGTGTTATGTGCTGATAATTGTTTACTTGGTAATGTTTTTAATAGTGCAACCTCACTGAACTATGGAGCTCACCCCTTAGACGTTTTGCATGTTACAGATCTTGGGAGTAATTGCAACTAAAGTGCCTTGACCTAATAGTGTGATACTGATGAAGGGCATTTTGCTTAGGTTTTGAAGCACTAGTATTGTATTATTACTTAAGAACCTAGCTTTAGCGTTTTGAAATACTATTGTAATATTACGACTTAGTATTTGTATGTTTTAGAAATCTCATGTATCTTGAAGGTTTATAACTTACTTTAATAAATGAATGTATTATATACTTAACGATTACTCTGTATATCGTAAATGAGTCATGGTGCGAACTAGGCAGGCATCTCGGTCGCGACTCCAACTCAAAACAGGGAGGTCGAGGGTGTCAATATGGGACAGTGGGAATACTATCTATTGACAATATAGACATACACACACACACACACAAGTTCATCTCACCGCGTGGTGTGGCCCGTCATTTTTCATATGATTAAAATAAAGTTATTATATTAAGTTAAAATAACAAAGTAAATTTACGCGATATTTAAATACTTAATTGAAATATATAAAAAGTACACAATATGCCCAATTAAATATATATATATATACATATATATATATATGATATTTAAACTCAATTTTATGAATATAAAATAATTGTCTAGAGAAAGATTTAGATTTTAAAAAAGAAGAATAAAATCTACAAAATTAATGAATATGTATCATGAGATGTCAAATGAAAACCAATAAAAAAAAGTGAATAGATGATTTTGATGATATAATGAACTAAACTAATAAATGCAATGAAAAAAGTCATTTTAGTTGATAATTTATCTTGATTAGACTTTTACCATAGTTAGAATAGTCAAAATTGTAGAGTTTTAAAAAAAATAAAAGAAAAGAATTTTAAGTAATAACTAATTTATGTAGTAGTTTAAAAAATAATAAATAAAAATATATTTTATATGATAATGTCATGTGGCAATTGGAGACCTTTTTTCTTAATTTGTATTTTCTTTTCTATATAGGAAGATATATGGGTAAGGAATAACACTCGAATTGGTAGAATCATTTATCCCAGAAAAAAAAAATTAAAAGAAGGTGGTTTGCATTTGCTTCAACAAGAAAAAAAAATCGAAAATTGAGGGTTTGTTAAAGAAAATTGACTAAGAGTACTTCAATATGATTTTTGTGAATAAGTGAGACAAAAAAAAAAAAAAAGAAAGAAAGAGAAAAGGTAATTAAATAAATCATTACCAGAAAGGAAAAGAATTGCCCCACTAATCAGAGCAAGAAGACTGAAATAAAGTAATCAAATCAAAACAAAAGTTAAAGATTGTAACATTTTCAACGAATTTTAGACATTCGAATATAAAAACCCAAAAAAAAAAAAAATCCCAATTAACGTAACGAAAATAAATAAAGAAAGTGGTTTGCGCATTTGCTGAAAAAAAAAAAAAAAATACCATACAAAAAAGGAATTATAGAAATCATTACCACAAAGAAGGGAAGAAAAATTGCTCCCACTATATTTATTTATTTTTTGGTTCTAAACTTATGATGGTTCTGTAATGTATTCAATATATATCATGACCTGAGATAAATATCGAATTTATGATGATTCTGATTTGCTCTCACTAATCAGAGAAAAAAACTGAAACAAAGCAATCGAGTCAAAACAAAAGGCAAAGACTTATTTTTAGACGATTTGAATCAACTAAAAAAAAAAAGAGAGAAAGAAAAACAAGTTACTGTAACAAAGGCAAAATCTAAATAAAAAAAATTCCAATTATTTAAAACATATAAAAAACAATGGAGTTTGTGAATTTTTATATTTATGATTATAAAATATTATATATTTTTCATAATCAATCTTAAAATTACAAGCAGCAAGGGTTGCACAAACAAATTTCATAAGTAACTATGATTGCGCATGCGAAAACCAGTTTGTATGTGCAAACGCACAAAAGCCACATATAGATATAGAACCCCCGGTATTCCAGAAATCAGCAGCATTTTTAGAGGCCAATGTACTGCCAAGGTGGGCGTATCGGAAAAAGAAGGAGGAGCAGATAGTTCATTGGGGGATACCTAGAGTAGGATGGTGTAAATTAAGTGTGGATGGCTCATCTCGCGGTAACCCAGGCACTTCGGGGGCAGGTGCAGTTCTACGAGATTCGTATGGCAGGGTGGTTTTTGCAATTGGGGCTTATTTAGGTGTCCTTACGAGTTTCCAAGCAGAAGCCCGAGCTCTTCTGCTTGGTCTTCGGATCTGTGATCGACTGGGTTTGCGTCATCTGGACGTTGAGACGGATTCTATGGTTTTGTTGTTTGCAGTTCAAGGGGCTCTGGCCCTTGGCGTTCGGCTGCTATATTGGAGTTGCGACATTGTTATGAAAACATATCTCACATTTATCGAGAAGGGAATGCGGTGGTAGATGCACTGGCTCAAAATGTGAGCTCGACTGGTCTCACAGATTTCTTTGTTCACTCCACCTTGTCTAGGAGAGTTAGGGGTCTGGTTGTGCTAAATGCTAGAGGGTTCCCCGATGTGCGGGGTTAGGTCCCCTTTTTTTTGCTGTGTAGGGTTGTATAAGATCCATTTGCATTTTCGCATGTGTATATCTAAGATAAGGCTCATTATGTCCCCCTTAGACATTTTTGGCATTTTGTCTCTTATTTTTAATAAAGGGTCACCAAACCCCCCATCCATTTAATCGGCTGTTACCCAAAAAAAAACAAAAAAAGATATAGAACCTTGGATTGCAATTTAAAATTTTGCATAGTTGATGGAAGTGTAAAAGGAGTAAATTTTCACCTTGAAATGTGTAGTTTGTCATTGATGTGTGAGGAAAAGGCACATAATATTGTATTTATTGAATCCTGATATGTGTAGAAATTGGATTACTACCTATAAATTATTTAAGAGATAAGGACAAGAACTTAAAGGGGTAGAAAGTGATTAAAAAACAGAAATGTTATTTGAAAGACACATTTTACTATTCAAAGGACACTTTCAAAAATTTTAGTTGTGAAATTACTGAATTGGCCTTTGCATTTTTTCTTCTTCTTTTCTTCTTCCTTCTTCGTCATCTGTGATCTTCATCTTCGACTTCTTCGTCCTTCTTCGTTCTTCTTTGTCTTTCTTCTTCTTCTTCACTCTTCTAATTGCAAAGCCCACTTCTCTGCAGTTTCCGATTGCAGACAAATAAAAAAAATAATTAAAAAAATGGATGGGTTCTACAATCAGATTGCAGAACTCCAGATTGCAGAACTTCGATTATGCAAATGTAAATTGCAGAACTTTTCTGCAATTTACATTTCTGCAATTTACATTTGCCGAACTAAAAACTTAAAAAAAAAAAAAAAAAGATGGACCTTCGCCACAGGACGGCGAAGGTTCGTCGGACCTTCGCCATCTTGTGGCGAAGGTTTTTGATACCCTCACCATAGGACCGCAAAGGTTGGCCGGACCTTCGCCATTTTGTGGCGAAGGCAGAACTTTTCTGCAATTTAACAGAAAACTTTAAAAAAAATAAATAAATAAGGTTTCTGAACCTTCACCGTCCTGTGGCGAAGGTTTGGGAAACCTTCGCCGGCCCCTGGAGACTTTCGCCAGGGGCCGGCGAAGGTTGCCAGAGAGGATTCTTCTCGCCGGCAACTATGGCGTTTGAAAAAAAAAAAATTTATGTAAGATTTTTTTACTATTTAAAAATAAGGATATTGATGTCTTTTCACTACTAAAAACTTAAAAACTGTCCTACGTTTAGTAAAACTTGTCCTGTAAATAACGTGCCCCTTTAAAAACGAGAGTTTATTCATATGGTAATTAAGGTGGTGAAGAATTGTTATTAGAAAGGAGTCATTGTTGGAAAAACATAAATATAATAGTACAGATGAAGATGAAGCTTGAAAAAAAAGAAAAGAGACAAAGATAAGCTTGAAGAAAAAAGAAAAAAGAAAAGATGTGGGTGAGAAGTTTTGATTACAACTAAATATATTTATGGATAAAGATGGAAAAAAAATTAAAAAATTTATATACGGATGAATTTGAAGTGATGAAACACAATTTGCCCTTAAAAACATTGAATTTCCCAATCCCGAAAATGTCTTACTGAATTTGGTAATGACCCTAAAGATGCGAGGCTCCCCCTGTACCATTCCAACGTTCAAGTCAGTAAGAAATATAGCAAGAGTATAAAAATCAAGTTCGAAGTGTTGACTTAGAATAGCGTAGTTGAATATGATGCGACTGATAAGTTTATATAGACTGTCTATGAGATATATCTGTTGGGTTGTCTTTGTAACCGCCGTTGGGTTTAAGATGAGTGTAATGGATATCAAGATTTAATACCGGTGTAACAGACACCGGCTTAAATACTCTCGTAACAGACATAGAGCATTTACTCCTTTTATCTTAACTCCACCATATAACCAGTACCAGTATTTAATACCATTTATGTCCTCTTTTGACCATGTGACCAGACTTGGTAATTAATGCCTCATTAACTCCACACGTTGATTCAATTGTTATGACTTAATTCCGAATCTCGTATGTACCGGCTAACAACTGACCTCAGTAACATTGTTAATACCGATTAATGACAATGCCTGGCTCCCATCATTAACAGTTAGCATTATACTTGTCAACTTTATAATGGTGGCAAAAGATTAGCCCATTTTCGTGTTATCGGTTCAAGACATTTAAGTGCTTATTAATGCTCTCTCTCTCTCTTTACCAGATTCCTTGATTATAGCTTAACTTCTACAGATTTTCCTCTTTCATTAACTCGAATAAATTAATACTTCAAGGCTACTTTCCTTATCTATTATCCCACAAATCTCGTTACACATTTATTTTCATCTCATCTTTGGCTTTTTATAAGCATTTCGAATATCTTACTAGCCATTTGACTACTTTCTGTGGGACACAGTAAAGCTACAAGACCTAGCATTTGTTAATCTGCTATCATTTAATGGACATTTCTTTATTATTAGGCCAAACCCAATGACTTACTCATTTTTAAACACACCATGAAGTTTCAAAAGAAAAATTGATAACTATTGATGACGTGTCAAAATTAATCTATGTAGCATCAAAGGTGTCATGTGCTACATGCCACCAAACATCTCATATACACATTATTCAAGTCCTTGAACTTTTACAAATATAATTTCATTTGACAATATTCAGACGACTTACTGCAGAACACGAAGATCTCTAGGGTTTCTCCGAAAGCCTTAGAGCTCCTTGTCTTGCTTTGCAAGTTTCCGCCCAAGATTGGCCGTCACGGCCGTCCTTGTCCATGTTTCTTCCTTTCTCTTCATCCTTATTTCTTCCCTTTCACCCCTTGCTCTATCCCACGCTATTCTGCTACTTCTATTTTATTTGGATTTGATCAATCACGTGTTGTTGTTTCGCGTGTCGGTATCGTTCGTTTGTTCTTCTAATTTTGAGTTTCGGGGCTTCAGGCTCTTGTTTAGCTCTTGTTCTATTTCAGTGTGATGGATTTTGATCTGGAGGAGTTGATGCGATCCTTCTCCCTCTCGGAGTCAGAACGAAATGTCGTGGTGGCAGGATCGGCGGTTTCTGAAGATCCGCAGTTTCAACTTGCAATTGTGGGACAAATTCTTGCCCCTCGCGTCATGCCTCTGGACCAAGTTTCTGGTCTGTTTCAACGCATCTCGTCACCCTGCGATGGGTTTCGTTGTAGGTAATTAGCAGACAATACTTTTTGTTTTCAGTTTGGAACTCACGGGGAGAAGTTTTGGGTCCTCCAAAACGGTCCGTGGATTTTTGATAGGTCGCTGATGGTGGTTGAGAGGTACAGGCTGGACATGGTAGCCTCTGAGATTGGTTTTGACACTTGCCCCTTTTGGATCCCACGTGTTGAAGGTACCTGTGGGTTTGATGACGCCGGAATCTGCTCTGGGCATAGGGGCGTGGATTGGCCATTGCCGATATGAACGTGATAGATCCTGCATGGGGAAGTTCTTGCGTTTGAAGGTTGCAGTTCAGATGTACAACCCCCGTAGCATGTGGTACTGGTGAATTACAGGGTAAGGTTCATTAATGCTTAGTCTTGTATGAAAAGCTTCTTGATCTGTGTTATTTTTGTGGGAAGATCGGGCACCTTGTTGCAGCATGTCCTGAACTGAGGGCGGTGGAAGCAGCACACCGTTAGACTTTGCTGTATGGGCAGTGGATTTGCAAGCCACCGAACACTCGTCCATTCCCAGTCACAGCCGAAGAAGTCCATTGCGCACAGATGTGGGCCGTTGTGCACAGGTTCAGACATCTCTCGTCGGGCTGCTGGATCTTCCTTGGCATCGGTGCCTACACCACTCGAAGGCTGCTCGATCTCCTATTAGACTGCTAAAGCTAACTGTGACGGTCACGGTGGCCAGTGTTCGAGATGCTGGAGTCTCACCTGAGTCGAAGCTAAGGGAGTTTGGTGAGGCTGAAGTGACGAGTTATGGGAAATTTGCTACGGGAGCACCTTCTCCGGGAGGTACCGTTGGCTGGTTAAAGGAGGAGGGAAATGGGAATGAGGTGGAGGGGGAGGAAGAGGAGGGGAGAGATGAGACGGAGGAGGAGAGGAGTGGCTGGAGGAAAAAGGGGATTGTAGTGGTCGCCGGGGGGGATTGGGGGGGGGGGGGGGGGGGAAGTGGTGATAACGGAGGATCAAGTGGCAGGGGTGAGAAAGGGAAAGGGGGCTGTCGCTATGGTACCTGCGGCCTCGCCGTTTGCTAGGGTGGTGTGTTTGAGCCAGATGGATAAGGCTTGCATGAACGATGTCCCAGTACAGCTGGATCCTTAGGCACAGAAGCTTGCTCGCCGTTACAACCCCGTGCAGTGTCGCATCATCGCTGGGACGAAGTGCAACACCAAGCCCTTGGCTTGCTCGAAGAGGCGTCCCCTGCTCACAAACCCAGCTTTTGTTGATGCGGATTTGGTTCAGGTCAAGGTTCTCTTGAAGCGGCGCCGTTGGAACGAGGATGGCACCCCGGGTCTTGAGCACAGGACAAACAGAAATGATGAGGACGTCTCGGTCATGGGGGATGTGGAGTCTAAGCTGGGATCCAGTGAGGATGCTCGGTTTATTAAGGTTAGTGCTGGCCAGAAGTCCCAGCCTCGCCCTACGCCATGAGTCTCGTATCCTGGAACTATCAGGGGCTGGGAAATCTCCAGATAGTTCATGAGTTAGGCAGTTTTATCCGCGAAAAAAAAACCTGATTTACTTTTCTTATTAGAAACAAAATTTCTATTGCACGCACTGAATTCATAAAAGTTGGTTTTCTTATTTTGTTTTGTCTGTCCCTTCGAGGGGGGGATCTGGAGCGTTGTTGCTTCTTTGGAAGCCTGATATGCAAGTGACCTTAATTTCTTTTAATTCTCACTTTGTCGATGTTATGGCTTTGCTGTGTGGGAAGTTGGTGCGGGTTACAGTGTGGTATGGGGAGCCGGTTCTCTCACACTGTAGGGAGTCTTTGACCTTATTCCTCCAGCTCATGCAGTTTGACCAGGGATTACATTGGATTTGTTTTAGGGATTTCAATGAGGTTCTCCACCATGGGAAGTATGAGGGCCGTACCCGGCGGTCCGCTGCGAAGCTAGATTAGTTTTGGGATGCTCTGGAGTTTAGTGGTCTTACGGAAATGGGGTGTAGGGACAACCCTTTCAAGTGGTGCCGCACCCTGCTAGCGTCCAACACGCAGCAGGGTAGATTGGACTGTAGCAGTTGGAATCAGGTTCTCCATGACCTGTTCCCGGGCAGCCGCATCTATCATTGTGGGGTGTTATGTTCGGATTATAAGGCCCTCCATGTGGTTTTGCAGGGCTTTCAGGCTCGAAGGGAAGGCCCGCGACAAGGCGGACTGACGCGGTTTGAAGCTCTGTGGGTGAAGTCCTCAAATTGTGAACGGATGGTACGGGAAAGCTGGAACTTAGGCCTACATTCTCTCCCGGTCAAGCTAGATCAATGCCTTTTCAGTCTAGTGTCCTGAACCGACACCAGACAAAATGCCTGTCAGAGCAAGAGGAGCGCACGAGGTAGGAGATTGAGACATTTGAGCAGGGCACCATAACGCCAGCGGTCAAGGAACGGCTAGCTAGATTGAGAGTTTGGCTAGAGAGACTGCTAGACCAGGAAAACACATGGTGGAAGCATAGGTAAAACAACACTTCGTATTTTCACTAGTTTGCCACTGTCCGGAGGAATAAGAATGCTATCACGGGGCTGGAGGACAGGAAAGGGGTTAGGCATGAGGATCCAGAAGCCTTGGCAGGGGGCATGAGGATCCAGAAGCCTTTTCAGGGATCATTCTAGAGCATTTCAGAGATATTTTTGCTACCACTTTGTCGTCGGTATTCTCGTGGTTGCCTAGGCCCTTGCTCGGCTCTGCCCCCAAGTTTTTACAGAGGAGCGAGTCAGGCTGGAGCAGCCACGATATGTGTCGGATCTTATATTACCTGATTCTCGTATGTGGAATGTGGATCTCATTTATGCTTTCTTTGACGAGCTGACGACAGCCAGATTTACTCAGTGTGAGGTTAACCCTACGTGAGGCACGGATGTTTGGGTTCGGGATCCAGATAAAAAAGGGCGGCATTCAATGCGTAGTGACCATCACTTCATGGCGGCTTCCTCCTCGCCCACAGCTACTTTGGCTTTACCTCTGCCGCTGCCTGATCTGCTGGACCCAATCTGGCGCCGCACCTGGTCACTTTCCATTATTGAGAGAGTCCAGCATTTTCTTTGGCACTGCTGCACGAACTCTCTCCCGATGTAAGAGGCGTTGCGGGCTTGCCATGTGCTCACAGAACCCACTCTTTGCCACTTCTGCTACTCGGATTCAGACTCGCTCTCTCATCTTCTTTTTTATTATGCTTTCTCGACTAAGGACTTGTCTCTCTCAGGGTGTCAGTCCGCAATGGTAGGTCTCCGCCAATTGACGATTCACCTCTGGTTGCGCATCATCCTCCTGCACAGCTCCAGGAGTTGGACGGAATATATGGCAGTGACGTTTAATCTCATTTGGTTCAAGCAGAATAACAGACTTCATGGCGAGCTGGGCCTAGAGCCGTTGAGTGCGGCGGCTTTACTGGACTATCGCCTGGAGAATCAGTGCACAAAGAAGGAGTGCCACATGCTCGCTATTTGGCATTTACTGACGCAGGCTCTCCTGGGTCTAAGGGTTTTGCCTTAACTTGACCGTTTGCTTCATGATGGGTTAATGAGGCCCTGCGATTCGTGATTCCATATTCCAAACATAAGTTCTTAAACAGAGGAGCAATAAGCTGCGTCCATTGTCTGAGATGATGGAATCTGGAACCCCAAATCTGCATATGATCTTTTTCACACAAATTTTTGCACTGCCTGACTAGTGATTTCAGCCATGGCTTTCAACTCTGCCCACTTTGTGAAATAATCAACTGCTACCAGCATGTATATTACTCTACCCGTGGCCTTAGGTAAAGGTCCAACGCGATCAATTCCCCACGTAGCAAAAGGGCAAGCTAACACAATTTTCGTCAACTCGACTGAGGGGATTTGGGTAACCGGGGCATGGATCTGACATTTTTCGCAATTTTTCACCAACTCTTCTGAATCATTAAACATCATGGCCAATAAAACCCTGCTAACATGGCTCTTTTAGCTAATTTTTGTGTGCCTGTATGACTGCCACATCTACCTTGATGAATTTCTTCTAGAATGTTCCCCGCTTCTATTGGACCGATGTATTTCAACAAGGGGGCCAAATAGGATTTCCTGTACAAGTACAAGTCTACCAACTCATACCTTAATGCTTTGTTTCCGATTTTTTATGATTCAACCCGACTAGCTAAAAAGCTATTATGGGTGTTCTCCAATCGGCCACTTCAACCCCAATGTGTAAGGTTTCCACTCGCTCTATGCTCCGGGTTGTGACTTGTTCGACTAAGACGGACTTGGTGAGGTGTGAGTATACTGAGGATGCTAGCCTGGAAAGAGCGTCTGCATTTGCGTTATGTGCCAGGGGTACCCTTAGAACTTGCACCTGGTCAATTTTTGCCATAACATCCTTAGATTTCTCCAAATATTTCTTCATAATGGGATCCTTCACTTCATAGACTCCGTTCATCTAGCTTACTATCAACTGGAATCACTACATACCTTCAGGCGAGTCACTCCCATTTTAACAGCTAATTCCAATCCAGCTATCATAGCTTCGTATTATTGCTCATTATTCGATACTGGGAACTCAAACCGCAAAGCATATGTGTGTTGATGTCCTTCCAGGTTGGTCAGTAGAATTCCTGCTTCGGTTCCTACTTTACTAGAAGCCCCATCTACGTATAAGGTCCAACCCGGGTCTGTATCTTCTTTCTCCTTTTCTGGGTTTTCCTGCCAACCCAAACCTTTAGCTAGGAAATCAGCTAAGGCTTGCCCTTTAAATGCTCTTCTTGGTTCAAACATTACTCCAAATTTGACCAACTCAATGGCCTATTTTCTTAATCCTCCTGAGGCTCTCGGCTTCTCAAGCACTTGTTTCAAGGATGAATCCATCAATACCGTGACCGGATGGGTTCGAAGTATGAACGTAGTCTTTGTACTGCTGCAACTAACACCAATGCCAACTTTTCAATCTTTGCGTAGTTACGTTCTACGGGTTGAAGAACTCGGCTGACAAAATATACATGATATTGGATTTTTTCTCTTTCCGCGATTAACACCGCGCTGATGGCTACCGGTGTGGCTGATAGGTAGGCAAACAGAGTTTCACCTGGTCCCGGCATTAAGAGTTGGGGGAGTTGAGCCAAGTATTTTTTAAACTCATCAAACGCAGTTGACAATCTTCAGTCTATCTGAACTTTTCAGTTTTTTCTTAGTACCTGAAAGAAAGGTAACGCCTTCTCTGCTGATTTGGATAAAAATCGATTTAAGGCCACCAATCTTCCCATGAGTTTTTGTACCTCATTCACGGTATTGGGGGGTTGCATATCTAGCACCGCCTTCACCTTTTTAGGTTGCACTGCAATCCCCTGTTCTGAGACCATGTACCCCAAAAACTTTCCCGATAACGCTCCAAAAACACACTTCTTCGGGTTGAGTTTTAGCTGGTAGTTCCTCAGCACCGTCAATGTCTCTTTCACATCTTCTAGAAAAGTCAAGGCGTCCTTGCTCTTGATTAACATATCATCAATGTATGCTTCCATATTCCTCCCGAGTTAGGGTTTTAAAAGTTTTTTCACCAATCTTTGGAAAGTGGCTCTTGCATTCTTAAGACCGAAAGGTATGGTGATATAACAGTATGTTCCTTTTTCTGTGATGAATGAAGTCTTCTCCTCATCAGCCTTGCACATGAATATCTGATGGTAACCTTTGTAAGCGTCCAAAAAACACAGAAACCTGAACTCGGTAATGGAATCCACCAACACGTCAATTAGGGGAACGGGATGGTGATCCTTTGGGCATGCCTTATTCAGGTTTGTGAAATCTACATGAGTCGTCTGGCTTGGTAACCATGACCAGGTTGGATAACCATTCTGGGTATTCTACCACTCTGATGAGCACCGCATGAAGGCATGAAGCAACTTGTCTACTTTTTTTTTTCCATTGCAGCTGGTCTTTCTGGTGCAAAATTCCTTCGCTTCTGTTTTACTGGGCAAACTGTAGGGTCTACATTTAGCTTGTGCTCAATCAATCCTCTTGCAATCCCCGGCATGTCTTCTGAAGTCCAGGCAAATACATCTACAAACTTGATTAAGATTTTCAGTAGCTCGGTCTCCAGCTCCACGGGTAGATCCTGTCCGATCCACGCCGTTTTTCCTTCTTTCAGGCTGACTTCTTTTCCTGGTGAACTCGACTCCATGGCAGCCGGGTAATCTCCAATGGGTGGCTCCAAGTCAGCTACCTGCAATACTTCCGAGTTGGTGCCTATCTGCTTCATCGTGGCCATGCAACACTCCCTAGCCTGTTTTACGTCTCCCCTCACTGTAGCTACCTCAGTTGGGGTTGGGAATTTGAGAGCTTGGTGCAAAGTTGAACATACTACTTGGAACTTATTTATGCGACAATCATGAACTCCAACGCTTCGGTCCTGACTTCGCTCCTTCGTTCAAAGTTATCGAGATGGTGATTTTTCCCAAAGGAGTGACCGCCTGGTTGTTGAACCCTACCAGAGGGGTTCTAACTTTTTTGAGTGCCTCTATCTTGTATAAACACTTTTCAAAAACTTGTCTAGTTATAATGTTAGCTGAGCTGCCCATATCAACTGGGACTCTGAAAACTATGAAATTTGCCACGTAGGCAAGGATAACCACTGGATCGTCAACACCACCAAGTACTGGCAAGTCTTCATCTGAGAATGTGATTGGTAGAGTTGCAACCAACCGCACCGCTTCCTCTTTTGGCTTTCCTGCTGGTTGCCCCTCATGAATTTCTTTCTCTGGTTCATGGAATCACAATAGGCGGGGCCACCAGAGATGACATGGATAGTCCCGGCTACCCCTAACTCGGCTATATTTACAGGCTCTAGAGGAGGGGTGGGAGGGCCATTTGCACGTTTTGAACAGCTACTGGCACACTTCGGGCTCTACGGGTTGCACTGGAATTGGGGCAGGTGGTGCTGGAGCGGGACCAAGTTGCTGTTGACCTCGGCCCTTCCATCCTCCTTGGTTTTGGTCACTCGATCTGCAATCTTCCGTGCTATGGCCATAATTCTCGTGAAATGTACACCATTGACGCTGTGGCAACTCGCCGGGCGCTAGACCCACTAAACTTTTACACTCTGACATGTTGTGGGTCGTGCTCTCGTGGAACGTAGACCATTTGCTAGTTGTTGAGTCTATGGACAAAGCATCCGACCCTACTTCCGCAGCCATTACTTGTGCGTAAGGGTTGGGCCTCCATAGACTTTGGGTATCTCTTCCTTTGAAGCTTCTATGGTTCCGTCCACATCATATGAACATAGAATTAAACCCTAATTCTATATTCGTAACAAAAAGCCCAATGAACGCTACATGAGAAACTATATTTTTTTTGGGTAATACAGTAACTCCTTATGAGTATAGAGATAAAATACCTTTGGGCAAATTTTAATTCTACACTCATAATGAATAATCATAAATAACCCAATGAAAAACCTCATCAATTCGAAAATACAGATCCAAATCTAGGCATCCCAGGATGATAAAGAAAATTGATCATGCCACTCAGAGTAATTGAAATGATAGCTTAAAAAACATAAATCATTTAATAAGAATCATAAAGAAAGCAATCATGTGCATCATTGTAAGTTACCTTTGGGCAAAACTTGCAACATACTAGTGATAGCCATAACAGTAATGATTAGAGCAATCATGTGCATCATTGCAAATTACCTTTGGGCAAAATTTACAACATGCTAGTGATGTGCTCAAAGTGAAAAACATTTATTCACTTTTATTTACTTTAGTGGAGGAGCTATCATGTTCATATGGGTAATGCTATTACACTGTCATAAAAATAGAATTAAAATACCTTTGGGCAAATTTTAAAACTATAGTCATGACATATAAGAATAAGTAACCTTTTAAACTTTACAATTAGTTATATTTGGTGAAAAATAATTGAGTCTTTAATGTTTATAAGGCTGATCAACTTAATACTCACTTTTACATAATGTGAGTTTTACTTCATTAATGTCAATAAACTATAATTTGACGATAATTCATTAATTTTCCTTCATAAAAATAAACATGAGTCGGGAAAGTAATGAATCTTCATAAATTCATAGAAAAAAATTTATGATGTGGTGGTTGCATAACATTAATTTGTCCACACACATAAGACTATGAAAATTCATAGCACAAAAGTAGTCAATAGTGAACTTTAATTTTAAAATTCTTTTGACTATTAGTTTCCTTTTAAAAGATCAGTAACCACTCACAATTCATTAAAAAAGATTTTGTAATTAAGGTAGGCAGAATTTAGCCTAACTCATAACTGGGTTCTAAAGCAACAGCTCATAAAATTAAACGTGCACATATAATTAACGATAATTTATACTGATTCGTGCACATTTAATGAAGCTTACCGTAAAATAAGAAACCATTGTACTAGTAATGTTATGAATTAATATGAAGCAAATGAACATTGATTTTGCTTGAGCCCATAAATATAAAGATTTAAAAGAAACATAATAAAGAATTGTGAGTTTGGCAGGGATTAAACCTCGAATAAGCATTAAAGCCATACACCATACAATTACATCATTTATTTCAAACATATAGAAGGCTTAAAGGCATAGAAATTCATGAATTACTATGATTATAAAATATCAAATATGCAGGACAATTATCATAATCAATTCCGTACAATACCAGAATGTTTGCACGTATCATTTAATTCTACTACTATTGTTATTTATGAGATTTAAGTTACTAGTTCATTAACTTTGAAATATAAACAAAGTAAATACGTTTAAACTTAGATACAGAATATTCAATATTATGCATATATGTTCGGTAAAATAACAATTAAGCCAATTAATGAATTTTCAATGAATGGCATGGATGCATATAATGGGTTCAGCATCAATCAATCCACAAACAAGTAATATAGATTCACATATTAGTTTACGTAACAAGACTTTAAATTTGAGATATTAAGTCAGTAGTTTGATGCTAAAGAAAACCAATTCATTGTATTAATTCATCCCACTTAAAATTTTAAAACGAAACAGAGCCAGCCCAGAAGGCAATTACCAGCCGCCAATTGCAAAGGATGGTTCCAGTATTTTGCTTCAGTCATCACACAAATTGATAATTTATTAGCCTTGCATTGTGAGTTGACAATATGAATTTTAGATTCATTTATCACCCAATTGATGAACACAATTAAAACAAACATAGGACATAAATAACCAATGCCCATTGCGGAAGACATCGACAATTAATCCGAACGCTATGCTGTTAGAATTAATTCAATGAGGCACGAACGTTAAATTGATTTACAAATTAATAACATCTGGCTCTGATACCACATATTAGAATTTATGACTCAGATCATCGGTTATAACATGTAAATACAAATCGTACCTTAAGCCATTGATGTGTTGTAGAACTCACATGTCTGGTCTGCATGATCTTCTTTCTCCAGCTCTCAATATTATGGTGTGTATCAAGGTTGTTAAACTAGTATTCTTAGTATGACTCGTTTTAGGTATAGAATCGGAATCGTAGAATCGGATACTAGAATCGGAAAATAGGTTAAAGGCTATAAATACTTTTAAAATTTAATATAAATGACATAAATATACATATAGAGTTGTAAACTACTAATAATCATTTAAATTTAATTATAAATGTTAAATGTGGATCTTTGGAACAAGTAGAATTATTATTATTATTATTTGAAAATAAAATAAATAAAACACTATTTCCAATTTTTTTTACTATATTATTAATTAATTGTGAGAAATTATAAATTTAATAGGAACACACATGTTTTAGAAGGGAAAAAAAGCATTGACCTTAAAAAGAAATGAAAAATATTTGAAAATTTATCGAGGTTCGAACATGATTGAGAAATTAGTAGTTTAAAAGGAAATAACAGCTATTAGAAAAAACAAATGTAATATGACACTTAGAGAAAAAGTTACTAGAGTAATAAAACCTACAAATTTTACTAGAAATATAGTTATATCATTCTGCTTATAGACATATAAGTATTTTCAGCCTGGTGGAATGCCAAGCATAACAAAAGTATGCCATTTTCCTTCAGCACATGGGTTTGAGTCCGAGCTGGTGCAATTAAGTTTTTGCTTTCCTAGCGAATTCTTATCCCACATCGGTTGGAGAAGTATTTCGAGAGATGAAGTTCACCTATAAAAAGAGCAAAGGGGGGTGAGTGAATAGCCTACTTAACATGCGGGGTCAGCGGACAATTAATTAGTCCTGAGGCCAAAAACGCAAATATAAAAATAATTTTTTTGACTCGGTCTAAACTCGTAGACTCGGTCGAGTTTACCGATTCTGACCGAGTTCGCCGAGTTTAGACCGATTCTAAGTTTGAAAGCGATCTTGTACGAGTTTGGATCGATTGTGGGTAGTTGACTCGTAGACTCGGACGAGTCTACGAGTCAACTCACGAGTTTAATAACCATGGTGTGTATATTGATGAGAGAACACACTACGTTGGTTGGAGTGGAGAGAGGGACCAAGAGATATTACATATAAATAACTGTAGGTGACCTAATCCCATCAGAAATCTGATAACTATCTCTTATATTCCCTCCACAGTTATACTTCATCCAGCTAATGGTCTCATGAAGTAGATAGTTACATACGATGCAACTAGTAGGTAGTTACGTATAATGCAACTAGGCAGTGGGTTATCTGATAAGTGAAGGTTAAATATTTAGGTAACTGTACATGGTCATGAAGTCCACTTTACGTAAATATCTAACATCACAAACCACATGGGGTTATGCGTATTTAACCCTTTATTTTATTTTATTTTTCCCTTCTTTCTTCTCTATCGTTTTCCTTCTCCCCCTTTTTTCTTTTTTTTTTTCTGGAGAATTCAACTAGAGAGACCTTTCATCTAACACCTCTTCATTCTTGTGCTAGAAAGTAAAGTTCTGGTCGTGTCTTCCTTTTGGTGCATTGGCCAAAGACCCACTGCTGATTCCGAAGAAACCAAACCAAATCGTTATGGAAACTAACTTGATTTACCTTCATGTGCCCCGATTCCAACGACGATCTTCTTCACTCTCGCGTTTTTCTCTCCGGATTTTACTTCCGGGGTTGGGAATTCCTCCCTGCCCTTCTTCTCTTTAGTTGCTTCATCTAGATTAGAGGTGTCAAAAATACCCCTTTCCATTGGGTCTCCAATGGGACTAGAATATTTATTGAGAGGGAGTTCCCAATATAATTTCCCATTGGGTACAAATGGGAATGGAAATTTGAGGGATGAGAATTTATTGGGAGGGAATGAGTTCCCATTAGGACCCAATGGAAAAATACTATTGGGTATTTAATGGGTACCCAATGAGAACCCATTTCATTTCCATTTTACTTTTTCAACATTTGAAAAAAAAAAAATTCTATTAATTTCTCTCTTTCTCAATAATATTATGATTTGTGTGTGTTGTGTTTGTGCGATTGTGTATGTGTGTGACTGTGAGGAGTGCGTGTGGTTGTGGGTGTGGGGCTGGGGTGGGGGTGGGGGTGGGGTGTGTAGGTGGGTGTGTGTAGGGGTGATAACAAGCCGAGCCGAGCCCGAACACACCTATGTTCGAGCTCGGCTCGGCTCGGCTCCTTTTTCTTGGGCTCGAGCTCGAGTCGAGCCTCAAAATGGAGCTCGAGCTCGTTTCAGATTTAAGAGCTCGAGCTCGGCTCCGCTCAAGCTCATTTTGCTAAGGAGCCGAGCTTGAAATAGAATAGCTCTTGCTGCCAAGTTTCTCATCAATTTATAATGGAGGTTTCTTCCCACATTTCCTCCCATTTCCGATGTGGGATTGGGGGAGATTCAGAAAATAAAAAAAAATTTAGCCTTAGGAAGGATTCGAACCCTTGTGCTTGCGTTTCTCCTTCACTTGCTTTACCACCAGACCAATAATTTCCTTCTAATTAGATTCCCTCCCAATTGCCACCTCTAATCTAGATTAACTCTTCTTTTCTAATTTCTTTTCCCCTCAATTTCATTATTCGTTCTTTCCATCTGCGACTGACTCTGACTACATAATTCTACGGTAGCTTTTTTCTTTGTTTTGAAAAAAAATATCTCCGGCGGTGCTATTTCTTTTCTGGTTTGGGATTTGTGGGGTTGGTGAAAAGGGCGGTTACATAGGGATGTAGGAGAGGATGGTTCCGACGTCGTTTATAACGAAGACGTATCAGTTGGTGGATGATCCGACCATTGTGCAACTTAGCTTTGGTGATCGTTTGGGTGCTCTCATTGACACCACGAAGGCACTTGCCTATTTTTTTAAATTTTTTATCGTTTTGAAAACTCTTTTTTTTTTATAATAAATTTCATATTTTATTATTCAAGAGAGAATCGGTGATACAACTTGATCTGATAATATCAAATACAAATAGTTGAAAATAAGCTAAATCAAACCTATACAGATCTAAACAAGTAGTAATCAATATAAATTTAACTAGTAGAACCAAAAATCGCCATTGCGCTGGACAAATCACGTATCGAAGTATGAATCCAATCTCGAATCTGCCACTAATCTTCTGATGAAAGCCTCCAACCGACTGAATCTTCACTTGATAATAATAAAATACCCACTTATTTATATGGGGGAAAAACTCTCGTTTATTCGGGGAGACAAGATCTCTGACTATGAGAGAACGAAAGACTCCCATCATGGAAGAAGACAAAATTAAACTAAATAGAAAATAATAGAAAATGAATCTATTTCCCCATCTCCCATGGAAGGGGAAGATGAGGGAAGGAGACTAGAGAAGATGGAGGCTGGGTTTGAGAGGAAGAGAGAAAAATGATACGCTTTGAAAACGGTTTTAAAAATATATTTTTGGAAAATAATTGTATAATGTAAAAATGTATTGGAATATAAAAATGTATAGCTGAATAATAAAAAATTATATTATAAATGATAAAAATTGATTATAATATATTAAATTTCCTGTTGAAATCAAAACAAAAATAAAAAGAACAAGGGACTCTTTGTCAGTGATCCAAACAAAGTTTTTCATGAAATTTTGGAAAGAAAGAAAGAAAGAAAAAAAGAAAAAATAAACAAAGGGTATCATGGTCATTAACAATTCTGACTCTTTTGACCAACCGTTAAAGGAGGCAAAAGACTTATTTTATAAATTGAGGAGGCAAAAGTCACACAACCCAATAACACATGGGGCAAAAATAATTAAGCCTTGTCAGCAACCAAAGGCCATAATGATCACCAGGTCGGCAACTCGTGCTCTCTCACAACCTCTAATGAATTACAATGCTTTAATTTGGAATGTTAGGGGTATTCGAAGCTGCTTGCCGCAACAATGAGTTTAGCACTTAATTTTATACCATAATTTCAATTCTTGTGTTGTTAGAACCTATGGTAGATTCTGCAGAGTTAGATAATGTTCGTAATCTTTTTGGATTTGATAACTGTTTAGCTAATGTTTCTTGTAAGATTTGGGTCCTATGGAAAGGGGGCTATAATTTCCGGCTGGTTAGAAATAAAAAGCAATTCTTAGCTTTTAAAGTTTCCTACATGAGCCTTCCTGTTTCTTGGATTTCGACATTTGTTTATGGCCTGCATAATAGATCTACCCGACAGGCCCTTTGGCAGGGTTTGTTAAGTTTGCCGCCTGGTCCAAGCCTAATAATGGGGGATTTTAATGTCATCTTGACAGTGAAGGAATATTTGGGGCGTTCTGTGCCTAATGACCTTGACATTCAAGACTTTGTAAAGTTTACTACAGTAGCTGAGGTTTTTGATGTTCTGAAAGTTGAAAATTAATTTACTTGGACGGGAGTTAGAAATCAAGGGCGAGTATGGAAGAGGCTAGACAAAGGTTTAGCAAATAATGCGTGGCAGACTTCTTTCCCAGGTAGTACAATTCAAGTTCTGAATCGCACCACTTTGGATCATGCCCCGTTGTTTTTAGAGCTCAAAACTTCACTCTCTACCACTTCGATGGGGTTCAACTTCCAAGAGCTGTGGCTCAAGTGGACAGATTTTTGCCTTTAGTTAAACAAGACTAGGATTTACCAGTTGAAGGATATGGAATGTTCTTCTTCTCGCTGAAATTACGCAGATTAAAAAGCATTCTCAGAATTTGGAATAGGGATAATTTTGGCAATATGCAGAGCAAGTAATGTCATGCTGGCGGATGAAAAAGTGAAAGAATTGGAAATAAGTTTGATACTTCAGGGACTGATGCTGACTTATTTGCACTAAATGAGGCACGCGCAAATCTTTTACAACGTCTTTCGGAGAAGACAATTTTCTGGAGGCAAAAATTGAGAATTAGGTGGATTAAAAAAAGAGATGCCAACACGGATTTTTTCCATAAGTCAGTATCCAGCAAAAATTCAAAGCGTGGAATCTTCAAAATTCTCAAGGAGAGTGGCTAAGCGACTTGGGAGAGATGGGAATGAGGCAGAATGATTTTTTAAAGACCTTCTCCTGGCAGAAAATTTGGATGTGGATGGCACGGCTGTTGAGTGCCTGCTCCAAGAAATACCATGCCTACTGACTATGCAAGACAATGTAGCCTTCGTAACAGTCTCTTGGTCCTTTTTGAACAGTCTACTGCTACGGTTTGGTTTTGATGGTTTAATTGTGAAAGTGATCCTGGGTAACCTAGCTTTAAACGAGTTCTTAGTCCTCAT
Organism: Leptodermis oblonga; assembly: GCA_016801395.1. NCBI lineage: Eukaryota > Viridiplantae > Streptophyta > Magnoliopsida > Gentianales > Rubiaceae > Leptodermis > Leptodermis oblonga. Next base: position 41,463,322 of record CM028758.1, on the reverse strand, counting down.
TAATGGGGCACCAAGAGGTTTTTTCAAGGCATCAAGGGGCATTAAACAAGGAGACCCCCTCTCCCCTTTCCTTTTTATTTTAGTTGCAGAAGCATTTTCCAAGGGTTTATACAAGTTGTTCCAGGAGGATCATATGTTGCACTATGGTTTGCCATGAGGGGCTCAGCCTATAACACACTTCATTATGCAGATGATATTGTAGTATTTATGCGGGATACCAAACACAATATCCTGATTTTCATGTAGTTTCTTGAAATCTATGAGCATGCTATGGGCCAGTGAATTAACAGATCCAAGAGCTCATATTTTATTTCAAAAGGAGCCCCAAGGGTGGCACGAGAACAATTTGAACTGCTCACCAAAATGAGGCCTAGGGTTTTCCCTTTTAGATATTTGGGGCGTCCTATTATCATCGGTCGAAAGAAGAAAATAATTTTTCAACCAGCTTTAGATTTAATCTATCAGAGGTTATCAGGATGGTCTAATAGGTGGCTCTTACAAGCTGGGAGGCTAATTTTAATTAAACATGTGCTCTCTTCCATGCCACTATATATCAGGACAGTGCTTAAACATGTGCTCTCTTCCATGCCACTATATATCAGGACAGTGCTTAAACCCCCGAAAGGTACTTTGAAACAACTGGAAGCTACTTTTGCTAAATTATTCTGGGGCAGTGCTGCTTTACAGAAGAAACACCTTTGGAAATCATGGGAGAGGATGGCATTTCCCACAGAAGAAAACGGCTTAGGGGTTTGCAAAATGGACATTGTTGTAGAGAGCTTTTTGTGTAAAATTTTGTGGAAGGTGCACGTGGGCGGTAATCTCTGGGCTGACTTCCTGTGGTCCCTCCCTACCCCATCTAGAATTTCGCACACATGGGAAAGGATTTCTCATATTGATCACTTTGCCTCCACACATTCTGAAATCCATATTGGGGGGAATGCTCCTTTTGGGATGCAAACTAGACTGCCCAGGGCCCTTTGAGGAAGTTATGGAATGAAGAGGAGAAAAAGGGCTTGAAGATCTCGCTCAGCTGCCACTGCCTCTTTTAAGTGCAGAAGCTGATGGGTTAATATGGTTGCCAGATTCAGAGGGCGGCTTCTCAGTCCGCAGTGCCTATGAATTACAACGGTCGAAAAAGCAAATAGTCCTTTCACTATGCAAACTGTGGGCCTCGCACTTACCTGGAAAATAGTGATTTTTGTATGGAGAATGCTTAATAGACTCCTAGCCTTTGATGATATTTACAGGAGTTTGGTTTCCATCTGCCTTTCAAATGTGTATATTCTGCCCAACGGAGGATAATTTGCATCACTATTTTAATGCTTGGTCAACATCCAAGTTCCTGTGGGACCATTTCGAGAAACAACTTGAGATCCCTACTTTTCCATGGAATAACATTTGGGATCGATGTAATTTTTACTAGACTTACACATCGCCCTCGAAGCTTCACACAACTTTGGTTAACTTGCTACTAGGACTAGTACTATAGAGAGGACTTTTTAGAGGGTATCAATATCCCATTCGCACCTTATAAGGAAGGTATCAATTATACATCTTTGTCATACATGTTGCTCTTTAGTAGGCTCCAGGTCCAAGGAGGGTATTGGTGGGAAAGGGGTTTCATCCCCTGTGTTCAAGCAGCCCAAGAAGATAAGAGGAGTTTTAATCGACTGGGAAGCCCCGTCTGAAGGTTACAAGCTTAATGTTGACAGATCTGCCTTGGGGAATCCAATATACACAGGCGCGGGTTTATAATTCGATCGAAATGGGGATTGGTCATAGCGGCAACTTTAAGTTTTCTAGGTTATGGAACTAATTTTGAAGGAGAGGCTCAAGCTCTCCTACTGGGTTTACAAGAATGTCAGAGGTTGGCATTGCGAGAGGTGAATATTGAATAAGACTCTCTCATCTTAGTGAATATGGTTCGACAAATCTTCAAATTTTCATTAAGAATGACAGATTGTTTTAGACATATTTGGGATATCATAGAACCTACCTCCGGTCAGTGCGGCACATTTTTAGAGAAGCAAACTTAGTGGCAAATGCTCTGGCAAAACATGCAAGCTCGAATAGGGTCTCCTCAACATATCAGGCCATGCAACTTCCTTACTCAGTTATAGGTTCAGTTAGGCTAGATTGGGAGGGTGTTCCCAATCTTAGGCTAGTTAAAATTCATTAGTATGTATTCGTATTATATATCACGCATCATACTTCATTCTGCATTTTGTATACCAAGGTAAGGCTCATTACGTCCCCCTGGTTCTTTTTTACAATTTTATTATTAATAAAGGTTGTTCCTTAATAGGTTGTTCCCTAAAAAATAAAGGGTGAAATGCATGACATTACTTAACTATGAACTTTTGCAAAAAATGACACTTTCAAAAAAAAGACTCTTTTTAGACACTGCCTGTTCTTTTTCATCGTTTTGAAAACGATTTTGAAAACAAGTTTTGAAAAATAGTTTTTTAATGTAAAAAGTGTATTGAAAATGTAAAAAGTAGATGCTGAATAGTAAAAAGTTGTATTGAAAATGATAAAATATGATTAAAATATATTAAATTTACTGTTGAAACCAAAACCGTTTTCAAAACAGAACAAAAAGAACAGGCCCTTAGCTTCAAAATTTCTCAAAAAATGACACTCCGTGAGTGTCAGCCGTTAAATCACTAACGGGGCAAAAAACTCAGGGGCAATTTCGTCATTTCGCACGTCACCGGCACTGTTCATCTTCCCAAATTTTTTTTATTTTTATTTTTAAAAACAGTCAGAAGAAACAAAAAAAAAATTTTGGAAGATGAACAGTGCCGGTGACGTGCAAAATGACGAAATTGCCCTTGAGTTTTTTTCCCCGTTAGTGAGATAACGGTAGAACCCGATGGAGTGTCATTTTTTGAGCATTTTTGAAGTTAAGTGTCTAAAAAAGGGCATTTTTTTTAAGTGTCATTTTTTGCAAAAGTTAATAATTAAGTGATGTTTCATGCATTTCACCCAAAAATAAAAGATAAAACAAGATAATTAAGCCAAAAATAAGTTAAAATTTTGATATTATCCCTCTTTTCATTTTCCTAAGACTTGTAATATATATTAATGAAACTATTGAAGTATATGAACATAAATAACGGTAAATGAGTCATCTTAACTATTTTCCTACTGAGCGTGCATTGTTTCAATGACATTTATTTGAGAACATAGAGAGTTTCACTAGCCACCTCTCTTCCATCTTAACATTTTCTCATACATCTTCCTGGGTGGACATCCCACGATAGTAAACCACTAACACAAACAATGGGGCTCACTGTTTGTATTAATGGTTTCACTGTCTCGAGATTTGGAGCCTATCTTGGCTGCAAAAAGGCGATATCCCTCGCCCGCAGGGCCCACACCGCCCAGCCCCATGAGCCTCGTGTGGGAGGTAAATCAGGGTGACTCAGCGATAACATTGGCAGGAGGACCAGTGCCTAGTGCCCACAAGGATCCACCCCCCACATTGGGGGGATGAAAATCCCACACTGCGGCTGCCAGGACTCGATCCTGCGTCCTTGGCTGCAATCTGCTGCCAAGTTACCAACTGAGCTAAGCCCCTGGAGGCGATTTGGAGCCTATCTTCCTTCCCCCATTTCTCACTTTTAGAATGATGGGGAAATAGCTTATTTTTTCTTTTCATTTTTTTTTTCATTTTTCATGAGTTTTTCAATATTCTCAAAATAATAGTTTATATTTCTTAATAAGTGGAAGTTCGTCACCCCAATAAATAAATGTGAGTATTCATTTTATTTCATATAAAGTTTCAGTCAATTGGCTACTTTTACCAAATGATTAGTGGCACATCCAAGATCGACTACATCCTTCATGCGAGATTTGACTAGTGTAATGACTGTGTGCTAAAAAATGGAAGAACCCAAAATCAAACCGATAAATCGGTTTCGATTTACCAGTTTTAATCGATTAATCAGCCATATTCTGATTTGGGACGTTTCCCAACCAGTTAAATCAATTAACCGGATGTATATATATTATTCCTATTGTGCTTAAAAATTTTACATTAGAATTTATTACTTATATGTTATAATTAACATGGTTTATAATTTTAAAGATTTAATTTTTATGTATTCTATTATGATATGTAAATTTTTCACACTTATAAATAGTGTTAATAACAAATATATGAAAAAAGTTTTATTTGAGATTTTTTATAATATGGTAATCATCTTTAATAACAAAGAATGATACATTTTAACTGTTTTATGTTTTTACTGAATATGATATACATATCAACTATTTCACTATTACTTTGATAGCAAGTGATGTGGCGACTCCATTTTTATAAAATAATTATTATTATCACATCGTTGACCAATAAATGCATGTCAAATCACATGCTATGAAAAGTTATGATGAATTAATTGAAATAAGTATCATTACTTTTTTGGTATAATAAATAGTTTATAGTATTATAAATCATTATTTAATGCTCTTTTTTTTAACAATGATTACATAAAATTTTCATGTTTATTAATTATTATTAAAATTTTATGTAATCAATTGTTAGTGGTTTACATGTTTAACTGGTTAACCAGAACCCAAACCGGTTAGCATGTTTAACTGGTTAACCAGAACCAGCCGATGAAAATTTTATGTAATCAATCCTTTTCTGATTTTTTGTAAATGTGTAGGAGCCAAAATAAATTAAACCCACAAAATCATCCGATCGTCGAACGAAACAAGACGATGAAAATTTGGGTTCTGCAACCGGTTTACATGTTTAACTGGTTAACCAGAACTAGCCAACGATAGTCTTACTGGTCTCTTAAATATTTTGGTCAAAATTAGCTAAATGGGCGTTAATCAGAACCGATTAAGCAATAATGCCTGATTTTTTATGGTACTGTTTAGATATGGATTAATTGTTAAGATCTGGTTATATTGACACTTTTTTCCAAATTAATGAATACAAATTTGATTATTAAAAGAAGAATATATGAAGAAAAAAAAGAAAAAGAGGAAGTGTACCATTAACTTTGTACCCTAATAATAGGGTATGTAATGTGAAGGCCAAACTAAAAATGAAACTTAAAGAGAACTTGTCGTTATAATATTGAATGAATGGCATAAGGAACATGAATTCCTACTTCAAGAATATGTTTTGGTTCGTTCGAATTGCTTACATCCGTGATCGATCAGATTAAAGCCTTGCTTGATTTCATCGTCTTGTTTCGTTCGACGATAGGAGCATCAATTCGGTTGATCTTGTGGGTTTAATTTATTTTGGCTCCTACACATTTACAAAAAATCAGAAAAGGAGCTCCTTCGGTCCACCCAATATTTAATGGTCTAAATTACGAAATGCGGGTCGGGTCTCCCTGATTAACGAAGACAAAAATCCATTACAGCCACACATATGATAATCAATTGAAGACGAGCACAGATCCTTCATAGATGGTGTTTAGCCGGAGCTTGAACGATCGAACCGCCAATTTCGCCCGTTTGGAGGAATACCTTTGCAATTTCCTCGAAGACCCGGATGCGGAAGTCCCCAGACCCGAAATCCTGCCCGTTTGAACCAGCGGCTGCGGCCGTGACCGTGGCGGCGCCGGGCTGTCATACACTTCCGATACAACCACGGGCGAAATTCGAGCTCTGCTCTTTCCGAGCATTGTATTCTTTCCGTAAGATTGGAGCGCAACACTGGCCTTGACGGCCAAGGCGGCCATATCTGGGCCGGTTAATTTATAATTGAGTTTAGAAAGGGGCAAAACGAAGTAAATCTGAGCGGGCTGGAGATGGTCGTGGGAATCTAGCTTGGGGATGTAGTCGTCGAAGGCCAAGCTGTCGGAATTACAGAGGAAAACGCCCGATTGGGTCTCCAAAACTTCAAAAACGCGGACCGGGATAGAATATCGCCGCAACTCTCCGTTCAGGGAAACCACGTTGGCAAAAGACTTGTCGTTCTTTCCAGAAGAAACAGAAATACCCATTAACCTTCTGAGACTGATCGCCGGCTATGGAGTTCGATAATTGAGAGGGATTTTGGTCGGGAGAATCGGAGGGAAAGAATGATTTGTTGGAAATGGAAGTGAGGGGCGGCCACAATAAATCCGTGTATATATAAAGGTGGGGGGCGGGGGGAGGGGAGGGGAAAAAGGGAGCTGGTGGGGCCGGTCGGATATTTGCCAACGCGCGGTGACGGAAGCAATGCCGTCAGCACTCAGGAGTGCTGTGTTGTGTTTGTGGACCTGTGGTGTTGGACTAAGGAATATAGAGTATGAATTTTTTTTGGGATTTTTGCTCTGTTTTAGTCCAAATTGCTCTTTGCTGTTTGGGAGACTGCGAATCCAACTTGCTTCTTGATGTGAAAGTTGAAAATAACAGGAAACTTTCCCGTCCTAAAGGCAAACTTTTCCTCCAAGTAAAATATATGAATTATACTTTACTTGTAAATTTGATTATTTCTATAACAAGTATAATGACATAAAATGCTAAAAACAAAAAAAACAAAAACAAAATTTTTTTATTAAAAAGAAAATGACTCTTTTAATAGGAAGAATCGTATAATGTTTGATGGTAAGACTACAATATCATTATATAATCGTTCGGTCAATAAACAAAGATCAATTTAACAATTCTTAGGCTTTGTTTTCTTAATTTGTGATTTAACTTGAGGATTTTTTATTTTTGGGAAGAAAGTTTTTTGAAGGAAATTTTCTTTTGGAAAATTGTGTAGGAGAGGGATAAAAAAGTGTAATGATTATGTTATTTTTTAATTTATGTGAGTGGAGATTTTGAGAGAAATTTTAAAATTGAGTAGAAATTGAGATAGTTTCTTTGTGTAAGATTTTAGAACAAAAAGTGATGATTTTTTTTAGCAATGGATAAAAAAAAAGTTATTATTCTATTCGTTTCATTAGAAGGGTCTACTTTGAACAATGTACAATTTATTATGAATTTTAGGGTACAACAACTAAAATAGTTAATTTCACATTCTTTCTTCCATTTATATTAAGTGTGGGATAATTTTGGATTACACATGATTATATTAGTAAAGGTCGGAAGAGCAAAAAATTTAAAAATAGACTCTTCTATTAAACAAAAAATAATTTTTAAAATTGATTATTCTAATGGAACGGAGACGATATATATATATATATATTTTTTGATAAAATATGATTAATACATTACTTGCTATTACATATTAAAAGGAACTTTTGAGAGCCTATGAGCTTCTTCTACTAAGTCTCTGTGCACTTTCTTAACTAAACATACCCTAAATTTAGAAATTTAGAAGGAAATATCTCTACCTATGTTCTGAACTTCCCAGGGTAGTTTTCTTTTGTTATTGACATAATCTGCTAGCTGAGAGCAATCCGTGTAAATTTCAGTTTCTGTAATTCCATTTGCAGAGCTGATGTTGCTTGGAGGATAGGAGTTAATCCCGTAATATCCGGTTCATGTCCTTTCTTGATTACCCACGCTGCTGCACCCTGGACGAGCCTGAAAGGTAGGATCCATCGACTATTGTCTTTGTGATTTGAAATGCTTGATTTAGGTCTCGATTTTGAGCCTCTTCCCCTCTTTGCCCTGTTTCTGCTCGCCTCTTTGCCCTGTTTTTGCTCGGAGACGATATTAAATAACTTAATGATTTGACGCTCACACACATACAATATAACTACTTATTTCTAATCAGATGAGAAATAGTATAATTAGACTTGATTGCTAATTTGCTACAGCATTTTGCATTTATAAAAAAAGTTTATTCCAAGCCTGAATATAAAATTGATAATTGCCGTTATGAGAAAAGTCAAAGGAAAACTTCTTTCTGGCTCTTACACGTCAGCGATGACGTGGGAGGTATCTTGGTCAGTGGAAGAGCTTTCAGGCGCGTGCTACATTTCACTTGGAAACTTCAGCTCCAAGTTTGGCCGTTTCTCTCCTTTTGAAAACAGCGGAAGAAGCGTACGGTGCGGCTAGCCCATAGGAAAAAAATAATAATAATAGTATCATATTTAATAATAAAATAAATTTTCCTTAATCAAATTGTGGTGGGATTTTATTTACTCGTACAGCTTCACGTTGATTGCAGCATTTCAATTTTAAACAATATCCCTACCGCTTCCAAAAGGTTGAAAAAAACAATATTTATCTTTGGATACGTTGGATAACTGATGGAAACGTGTTTTAAATTTTTAATGAGTGTGTTCATAGGATGGACTGGTTCTGTTGTAATGAAACTTGTTCTACTTTTTTTTTTTTTTATATTCAGATTGTAGCACGTCTAATCCTATTTTACTAGCTAATCTTAATAATGTATCTTTATCCATAAATAATATATCAAAATCTAAATTGGATAAACATTTTTTTTTCCACTACAAGCAATATTTTTCTTTAAACGCAATATATGTGGTTTCTTCGCTCAAGGTGATCATATTTGTTCTTGTAAGATAACCGTAATATATCAGAGCTGCATGCACCATCAAAGCAATTCGCGATATCTCATTAGCTAAACTCATAACAACGATTAATTAGATGTACACGCGATCCATTAGAGTCTATACACAATATACCTTGTTGTCTATACGCGAAATACGTGTTTTAAAAAATAACATCAATACATCAAAAGTTAAATTCGATACGTGCATCGTCGGACCGCTGCACCGTCACTAATCTTTATTTTTCCTCTTATTGTTTATTTTCTAAAATTATATATACATTCTTGACGTATGCTTTTTTATTTTTATGTTTTCAATGCGAGTTTGATTTTTTAAGAGTAATGATATTTATTTTAACTAATCATCACAAATTTTTCATAACAAGTGATGTGGGATAAAAATGTTACGATGATTAGTAGTTCTGAACCAAATAAAAGTTCTGAACACGTTTTAATAAGTTGTAAGTTTTGCGTAATATGAGGTGTTGGAACGAGAAGAGAAAGAACAATATGATTGTGTATGAGTTTATATATTGAGTGAATAGCCCAAAATATACCTATACTTTTTGATTGTGTTCTATTTTGTCACTATACTTTTTTTGTGGCCACGAATGTACCTAAACTAATTAAAACGGGCCAAAAATGTATTGGCATAATTAGCTACCGTTAGAACTAACGGAATTTCCCTCATGTGCCTTTCATGTGGCATTTTAAAGGGTATATTTGATAGTTAATAATTAAAATATTTTTTAGGGAAAATTCTCATTAAAAGTGTAACAAGATTCATAATTCTTTAATAGGGTATGAAATTTTTAAAATTTCTCTTAAGGGCATTATAATATTTTAATACTTTAAATAAATAATAATGTCCTTTATACCCTTTTAAAAATTAAAGAAAATATTTAATTATTAAGTTTATTCATCCAATTTAATAAAAACAATAAGAAAGCCTCTCTCTCCTCAGAACTCAAACATAATATTAAACGCAAGTTCTCTTATATTAGGAGTCAAACATCAATCAAACCTTTTTTTTTGTTCTCAAAATTTGATTGAATATTCATATTTGTTCAGCGTTCCTATAAATTTTAGCACCAATATTAAAGCCACTCCCAAGAATCAATCGTAAACCAAATTCCTCATTTTGGCTCCAATTGTGTCAACTTTTACCTTGGAGGTTGTAAGTAGGAAGCATTTTGACTCCAATTCCTCATTTATTAATAAGAGAATTTAATTTTAGATTGAGCTAATGCAATAGATAGCTACAGACATCGGATGAGGGGAGGGAAGGGGAGGAGGAAGGTGGTTAAAGGGATAAAAAAATATTTTAATTATTAAATATTGAAAATACCCTTTAAAATGTCACATGAGAGGCACATGAGGGAAATTCCGTTAGTTCTAACGGTAATTAATTATTCCAATACATTTTTGACCCATTTTAATTAGTTTAGGGACATTCATGGCTACAAAAAATGTATAGTGACAAAATCGGACACAATCGAAAAGTATATGTATATTTTGAGCTGTTCACTCTTATATTTGACTTCAAATCTTATACAAGATACTTTTCTTAAAGCTTAATTTGTCATTATAATGTGCAATAGTACTATGGGAAACGAATTAGTCATTCAAGTTTTGCTTCTGTAAGATCCTCCAAAGTATTCAAGTTTTGCTTTTGTTGTTGCTTCATTCTTTTTCTTTCCTTCTCCCACATTAATCACCGATCATCATTGAGTAGTTTCTTTTTCACACATTTGTAATTTTCTTTCGGATGTACCTTGCCTTGTGTCCTTTACAATATTGAACATTTGTCTGCCATTTTTCTTTCTTGTGAGTGTCATCCGAAATCTCTTCATCGCCACTTAGGCTTCGGAGTCGAAATAACATATGCTACTTGAGAGCCATGACATCTAATCCTACTTCTTAAACAAATGTGGTGGTTATTTTCTAACCACATCATCAAGTCAAATTTTTACTCAGGAAAATGTTTTTGCAAAAGATCATAGCACAAAGTATTTTAAAAATCAGGGACACACTTTGATTTGCAAATTCAGGCAGATTTTTGGGTTAATAACCCTTACCATTTTAGCCCAAACAATTCTGCCAAAAGAAACAAACTTCACACCTTTAGCCATTAGCAAGACCCAAAAATACTATTAGTTTATTATATTGCTCGGACCCCCAGAGTTTAAGTATCGACCCTGCATTTACCATACATAACCAATGAAACAGACATTCACTACAACAAAAAAGATTATTGGTGGCGGGTTTTTTTAGCCAATTGGAAGCGGGTTTTGCGAAATCGACAACCCCCCCACCCCTCTCAATACGGGTGCCGCCAATGGGATAACCCGCCTCCAGTAGCCGAATATTGGATGCAGGTTTCCCAGAACCCACCTCATTTTCCCCTTAAAATCAGCCTTTAATAATTGAAAAGGAGGCAGGTTTCTTTCCCCGAGTATTGGAGGCGGGTTTCCCTTTACCCGCCTCCAATAATGATGAAATGAGGCCGGTTCTTAGAAACCCACCTCCTTTTATCCTAGTATTGAAGGCAGCTTTCCCTACCTAAAATTTTTGAAATTTTAAAAAAAGCTCTAAGTCTAAAAAATTGTGCTCTAACTCTTTAAAGGGCTCTAAGCTCAAGATTAGCTTAAGCTCGGATATTAATTTTGGACTAGGAGTGGCTGGGACATCAGACCCTTTTATAAGAGTTCAACCACCTCAATTGTTCATGTACATCCGATGTGAGATAATGGTTTCAATATTGGAGGCGTATGTTCCAAAATTTGCCTCCAATAGTCCACGTGCCACCAATACTGAACATTATTAGCTGCGGGTGGACTATTAGAGGTCGGTTTTGGAATACCCGCCTCCAATATTCTAGCCCCAGCTACTACTCTTCAATATTGGATGCGGGTTTCCAAAACCGCCTCCTTTCCTCTTGGGAACTTGCCTCCAATACCCCGTGTTTTCAGTATTAGAGGTGGGTTTGTAGGAACTCGACTCTAAATAGGCACCTCCAATTGCCCATTCTGTAGTAGTGATTCATAATTATTTTATTCAAAAGGGAGAAACAAGTCCTAATTCCCAATTTACTTTATCTCGTGGTGGTACAGTTTTGGACAAAACCCGAAAAATCCTTCCCATAGAAGTTCGAGAAGGACCACAAAATTTTCAACAAAAATTTACACATCCAATCGCTTATGCCCCTATAATACTCCTTTTTTTTTTTTTTCATGTTTGCCCTCTTGTGAATTTATACATGAAAATTTGAATTTCAATTCAGTAGAATGGATATTATCCACCGCAACTTATTAGACAGTGGTATACGTGGAAAGAATTCAACACAATTTCAGTTAATCATTTGCAAATACAAGCATATGGTTTGCGAAGAATCCACAATATTTGCCACCTGAAAATGTACATGTTACCCAATTTTTTCTAGAAAAGGGATTGACAACATCAAAACTTGCCTTAATATCCAACAAAGATGATTTTGTCAAACAACTTGGGCTGTTTGGTATCGTGATTCAAGTCGTATTTTGAAATCATTTTTAATTTTATAATATTAAAAGTGTGTTGGAAATATAAAAAGGTGTGTTGAAAATGTAAAAAAGTTTATTGAAAATGAAAAGGTTTATTAGGAATGATGAAAAACTATTATAAAATAAAAGTGATTTCAAAACACGTTTTGAAAACGTGATACCAAACAGGCCCTTGAAGATGTGCTAGCTCAGTTCAAACAGACACCTTCCAAATACGTATGCAAGCATCAACAACAAGCTCTGTTCCGACAAATACACAAATTAATGAATCTCTCATTGATTTCTTTCAAAATGAAGATGATTGTTATGAAATATTTTCTTCTAATCCACAAACAAGACAATTGAAAACAAGATGACGAAAATGAAAGAAGAAAAAATAAAAAATAAAAATAAAATTGATTCAAAACCTATTGAAGTGGGATAAGTAGAATCCTATGCATTCTCCAAAACTCCACAAAAATATTCTGAAAAATACTGTAGCGCCATCGTATATACCAGTTCTATAGCAACCGAAATTTTGGCTATATATAATTAGCCTGATTTTGAAGCTCAAGGCAGGAACTTTCATTTTCAAAACATACTTAAATAACCGATTCATATTTAGACCAAATTTTAGTAGTGACAATAAGTAAATTCACTACAAGAAAAAAGGGCTTAGTGACGACATAAAGTCATCACTAAAACCCTTTAGTGACGACAAACCGGTCGTCAAATGATCGTGACTATAGGTCTGTAGCTAAAGGGTCCAGCGACAACATTTTTGTACTTTCATCACTAAAGCCTACAGTTTATTGGCGATAATTGTGCCGTCACTAGTCCTAGTGATGAAGAAAGTCTTCACTAGTAGTTCATCAGTAAAAGTCTAAAGTCGTTAGGGTTACATTTAGTGACGAAAAAGATAGCGATGAAAAAATTTCGTCAGTAGTAAACAAATGATCAAACCCTTTAGTGACGAACTCCCATGACGAGAAATGATTGTCAATAGACTAGTCAACGGATTTAGTGACGAGATATAGGGACGAAATAAGTTCGTCAAAGAACAAAAAATTAAGCAAATATAGTGACGAACTTCACTGACAACAAATGGTCATCAATATTAATATGCTTTAGTGACGAAGTATAGTGACAACAAATGTTATCAATACAAACAAAATATTCAAAAATTTAATTACGATTTGCACGATGATTAGTTGTTAATATTGGCAACAAATATCATCAATCAGGAAAATGAAGGATAACAAGAACACCACTGTTATGTACAACAGTACAAGTACTCTAGTATCCATCTTGCATCCTACATTCATCATATGTGAAGACCTTCAAGTATGCGACCCTGTGATCAAAGCAATATTGTAGTCTTTAACAAGCCTTTGCCTCTCTGCATTGCCCTACATAACACAATGAGTAATTTAGACTCCAACAACTTTGTAAATTATTCAAAGATGTTACAAACGGTGAAATATTCCCCAAACCAAGAAGATTGCACTATAGAGTTTCTGCCATAAAAGAATGATGAAATATTCTAAGAAGCAATGCTAAAAAGTACGAAAAACATCATGGAGACACAAGTCAAAGTGAAAAGGACCAAAAACAGAATAAATACAATGAACTACAGTGGAAAAAACATACGGAAAGAAAAATGTTGTCAAAAAAATCACCACATTACTTAAAGCATTGATACTAAGTAGGGATATCAGAATGTACCGCAGAAATTAGAGTTAGATGATCAGTTTGTGAAAGCATGTGACTTGGGATATTCTACGTGGACAAGAATGCATTTTAGTAAAAGGAACATTATACTTGAGAGGGAAAGCAAAATAAATATATCAAGCTAATAGTTCCATACCTTGGTGGTGAAAAGTCATATATAATTACCCTAAGGTGATTGTAGTTTGCTTCCTTGGCACATGCATGCTCTCAACAGAAGTAAGTCTTTCTTATCTGTCATAATGAAAGTATTAAGAAACGCACCAGTAGCATTTTCAACAACACCCCAACTACCACCATTGTCCAAGGTCTGCAAGCCTCATTCATAAATGAAATCAGCAAAATTTAATATCTTATCTCTAAAACATATATAAGCAAAATGTCAGTAAATGCGTTTAAGGATTACAGAAAAAAATTGCAGCAGCTATATTACACCTAGATTATATCACAACTAGGAGTTGATGGGTTAGCAAGTATAAGTAAAGCAAATTAACTAGTCTAAAGAGCATTAAAGTTACCAGAAGAGGAGTTAAAGAAAAAATAACCATTCTCAACTTAAAAGATAAATGATTATACTGTTCAAGTGGTCAAAAGCATTCAGCAAACAACAAAGAGGTAACCTAGATAATGGTGAGATAGAAAAGAACTAGGTATTTTGTTGCCTCCGCATAGCGGGAGCAGCCTTACAATTATACTTGAAAGGGATATTTCTTAATTTATAATAGCCAAAGTAGATAGGGGAAAAAAAGGACAGAAACCATATTAATTTGGAAAGGAAGTTATTCATAGTCCTAGAAATAAATGTACTCTGATTAGTACACATCGTAAGCATTAGATTGTGGCAAATTGATCTTCTTGGGCATACTCTGCTTTACTTGTTGGATTTGAAAACACTTTCTCCTATTAGGTAGCAGCTACAGTAGTAATAATTAAAAAGAGGGGAAAATGCAATGTGTAACTGATAGAAGACCGAAATGGATTAAGGGACCTGAAATTGTTTTCTGCCACTTGTTCGGTGACTCACTCTATCCCGTTGTATAATTCACATAATCAAACATTTCTGGGGAAAAATATTCTGCATACCAGCATTATGAGTTAGCCATCCAACCATAGCTAGCTAACATCACCAACGGGAAATAACAAATGAGAAGAACAAGTTTAAATACAGAAGCAATATATATATATATATATATATATAGATGAGCCATGTCTCGACATGTTAAAGTGTGTAAGCCTACAGTTAGACTTGTGCCTTTAGAAACAAAGTTCAGATGAGAAAACAAGATTGCAGCTTGTACAAATGAAAGATTAACTATCAAAGAAACCAGATTCCAAAATGAAACATCAAGAGGAAGAACTTGTAGATGCATTAGAGAATTCAGAGTCTCAGACCAGAATGGAGTACAAATGCACCCCAATTTTTTTCCAGTTGCAGTGATTACCACTCCAGCTAATGACATTTCAAAGTATACTAGTTATACGTACTAACCCCCCAAGCATTTCCGTAAACCATTGGTCCGGACAAAAAGTTAACAAAACACCTGCAAGAGCATCCTAATCCAATCTATGAAACATTAAAGTAAACCATAGACTTAGAGCAAAAATCAACCAAAAACTACATGTCCATATTTACCGTACGAACCACATAAAATATCTATCACAATTTACTAATTTTATGTGTTCTCCACTTGAAGTGCCACGTGGTTGTGAAGCATGTATAGTTGGGGCAGTGACTTCTGCATTCATCACTCCACCAACAGAATAAAAGCAAAAAGGAAAAAGCAAGCAGTTCAATTGACAATTTTCAATCCTTGTCTGTCAACCCATTTCTCTTTTCGTAGCTGGTTATAATTATGGTATTTCCTTCCAGAAGATGAACAAGAGGATAACATGGTACATACTATGGAAAATGATGAAGTACACCAACAATTACTTTCTTTTTGAAGAAGTACTTAAGGGTTAGATAGACCCCGAACTACTTCAATCAGAAATAATGTATTGGTGCTCTTTTCAGAGTCTTAAGACAGCTATGCATAACATAAGCATGTAATAAAAAAAAAAAAAAATTGAGATACCTCACAAAGATTTTACCAGGAATCCAATCTTTGGGCATTTCTCTAGCAAGCTTCTCCCTTTCTTCATCATCTGCATAGACAGAAAAATAACCACTTCATCAAATATTTCTGTAAGGCCTTTGACGATAATAACCTGTTTAAAGCAAAAGAACATGAAGTATATCATTTCTTATCAAAAGGAACCTACTACCATTTGAGATATGTGTCTTCGATAACTCCAACAACCAATGCAATCATATTTAAAGCTAATCCGAGTTTCATCATTTCTTATTTAACAGAAAAATCTTCAAATCCGTCGAAATAAAAGCTTTAGGACAGTCAAGAAAAACTTCAGTTTTGTCCCCAAAAAAAAAAAAATAAAAGCTTCAGATCTGTCAAAAATGAAAGAAAAAAAAAACAATCAGTTCTATTCCCCCACCACACAAACATATCAACAACAAGAAGAAAAAAAATAATAATAAAGCTCCTAAGCTGCCAAGATTTTATCTAAGAAAAGAATCCGATATGTTGCCAAAAAAGATTTTTAAAAAATCAGTACAAAGAGCAAACATTGTGCAAAACAAACAAACCAAGAGACGTAGACGAAGCTTGGAACCATTGTGGTGGTGTTGTGTGGTGGCAGTGGATGTGCAACGGCTAGGGTAAGCGTCAGTCTCAGTTTGTGGTTTCATCTTTTGTGCCTTGGCTTTAGTTTCGATATCTCATACATTCTGGAATGAGTGAATCAGCCAAAGCTTCAATCTTTAGGGCAACAAATGAGAAAAGAAAGAAACAAAATTTGAGAGAGAAGGAGAGAAGCAATTCAAGCTATTACCTGAAGCTTCTTACTTAAAATATTCAGTTGGTAGTGGAGCCTTCGATTTACTCACCCAACCGTGAGGCAGCACCGAGCTAAAGCTCCAATCGATCGAAAGAGATGGAGCTCAGGTGAGAGCCACTAAACAGAGAGAAGCGACTGGCTTGAGAGGTACTGTTGGACTTCGCAATACTAAGGAAATAAACATCATGAAACGGTGTCGTTCTTTTTTTCTTATTTTTAATTTTCCCTATAAAATTTTTAGGCGCTTTTTTTCCCTCCCAAATTTTCTGTTTCACACCAAAATTTTAAATTTCGCTTCTAATTTATCTTATATT
The DNA here is from genome assembly GCA_016801395.1 of Leptodermis oblonga. NCBI lineage: Eukaryota > Viridiplantae > Streptophyta > Magnoliopsida > Gentianales > Rubiaceae > Leptodermis > Leptodermis oblonga. The sequence goes on along the minus strand of CM028758.1, from coordinate 41,446,439 downwards.
CTTCTGTAAATTTAATATTTTTCCTTCACACATGATTAATTTTTGTTACTTCCTAAATAAAATGTTATAAAAATTGAACAAGGTCACATTTTAAATATTAGTTAAAATATACAGCTATTATAATTACTTATTCGAATTCACCACCATGTAGAAAATAAATTTATAATAGTACCAAATACATATCTATAGTATCTCGTACTCATATTTGTACATATACGAAGAACAAATGATGGAATAAGAAGAATTATTGTATTAAAAAAAATTATGTTTGAAGTTATACCTTAAAGATACATTTGTATACATATTAATACTAAACATGTTAACTAATATGGTTGTTTGGTGCATGCTCTGAAAGATGCGAATAGGAATGAGTATAATTGTAATCTAAAATAAGAATGTATTTGAGTTTTAAGAATAACCATGAAAAATAATGTTTAGTTAGTACAAATTATATATCCAAATAAATTCGAAATTCATGTTTTACATTAACAATAACTACATGTCATACTATTTTAATTAGACAAAATAATATGGAAAAAGATAGAAGAGGATAAAGAAAATAAAAGGAGAGAGAAGGAAGGAGATATAAAGTTAAATAAGAACCAAGTGATGAGAGATAATGGAGGAGAGAGAAAGTGATGCAAGAAATATCGAAGGAGAGAGAATGGAGGAGATATAAAGTTAAATAAGAACCAAGCGATGAGATATAATGAAGGAGAGAAAACGTGATATGAGAAATATTGAAGGAGAGAAAAAATGAAAGAATAAAGACTGTGAGATGAGTGAGAAAATGTGATGAGAGATAAAGTGGGGGAGAGAAATTTTAATTTGAAAAATTAAGTGAAAATGAAAAAGACGAAAATCGGAAAAACAAGGGTAAAAGTGCAAAAAACAAAAAAATTTCTTAGTATAACGAAACCATCAAATTTATTGGGAATAGGTGATTGCCAACCAATAAGAATTAAGCATTATATCCTAACCCATATTTATGTAAATACTAGTTATCTATTTATGTAAATAACTATGTATTCCATCTGTTCCATTAGAAGGGTTCACTTTCATACATGTAAAAAAAATTTATTAATGTGAAGGTATAACAATTAAAATAGTTAAATTTGACATAATTTATTCTATTTATATCCTTATTTTTAAATGTGGGCTAATTAAGGATAACACATAATTATATTAGTAAGGGTATGAAGAATAAAAATTTGAAAGTGAACTCTTCTATTGAAACAATTTTTTTTGTGAAAAATGAACTATTCTAATGAAATAGATGGAGTATATGAATAACTATAACACATATATATACTAATTAATTTAGTACAACAAAGTTGACTCTTCTTCTAATAGAACAGAGGGAGTATATTATATACTACACTTGTCTCACGTGAATAAGTGTTATCAAAGAGCAATTAAAAATAATTATTTAACTCTTAATTAATACTCATAGTAAACTGTGCAAATTACACTATTGTAAATGTTGACCAGCATTTTTAATAGCAATTTATATGATGGATTGAAATAATTAATTATGTGTGATAGAACTAGACAATCAATGATGTAGGTAAATTAAATGTGGTAAGGTTAAATTTGAAAATTAAAATTATATATTTTTGTAGAGCGACATTTATTTTTAAACAAATAAAACTTTTTAAAGTACATATTGTGAAATATAGAGAATATTATGATGCTAAAGTATAATTAATTTTAAATTAAGAGCAACACTATGGACAAAATTGGTTTGGATTTGGGTTAATAAATTCAATTAGGTTGCTTATCTAATATTAGTAAAAGTTATGGACTAAGGGAAAAACTTTAGGGGGTCATAGTCATATCACAGAAAAATAGAGTTCTAACACAATATATATATATATATATATCTATATATATAGCTATCGAAATATAACCAAATTATAACTCAAATGGTTACTTGGTTATGGGTGTGTATTTTACATGATAGGGCGAGGGTTCAAATCTTCATCTATTCATTTTTGTATACTTTAAAGTTATTCATTTTGTTGATAAACAAAAGTAGATCAGTGGTAGTTTTGTTTGTTCATCTGCCCAGGTCATGTGTTCAATCCTTGCTATGTGCAAAAGTTACAAAACTTTTTAGTTTCCTGGACATTTATATTATCCCTATTCCTCAATCATATAATTTTTTTTTTCTTTCTATTTCGTAGGTATCTTAGTTATAGAAATTTAAATCAACTTATTTTTCTAACATAATTACTTATTATTATATTACGTATTTCTCTAACATATATATTTATATATATTACTTATGTTGAGTTACTTTTTTTCATTTAAAAGTTAGAAAACATATTTGGGTCACCTAATAAAATCTAAAAAGTTTACAGGTTTAATAAGGACTAAAAGAGTGTTTATAATTTAGTTGGATAGATTTTAAAATTCCAAAAAATTTAAATATTTATTTTATATAATTACATTAATGTTTATTTTCTCTTTTACCAACATTTTAATTGTATTTTAATTTTAATTTTTTTTGGGTGTATTCTAACTTTTTTTTCTTCTTCTTTGGATTAGAACCACTTAGTGACGACTACTTTTCGTCACTGTCAAGCAAACAACACACTTTTATTGAAAACAAAATGTCGTCATTTCTGGAAAAAGGTTTACTGACGACAATTTATCGTCACAAAATTATTAAATGTTGGTTTTTAGTGACGAAATCGGATTTCGTCACAAAATATCGTCACTAAATGTCATTAAATTACTGACGAAACCCTTTTCTGTCACAATGTTCGTCACTAAATGTTGTGAAATGGCTGGAATGGTTGGCGCCAACCATTTACTGACGACTTTTCTGAATTGTCACTAAAACTCTTATAGTAGACGATATTGTAGTGACAACATCGATTCTCGTCACTAAATGGGGTCTTTACTGATGACTTATTGTGACGGCAAAAATTTTTTCGTCACTAATGTCTATTTTTCTTGTAGTGAAATCAACCTGCAAATTTACAAAATTTTCCAAAGAGAAATTGACATATCAAAAGACATGGGAATTAGTAAACAACAATGAATTAATTAATTATCATTATTAGTTTCATCCATTATTTTGTTTATTATTATTATTTAAAATTTATCATTCTTCTCCTTCCTTCTTTCTTTCATATATTACAGTGATATTGATGCTTAAAACATAATAATTTGTGGGTGGGTGTTCAAAGATAGTCTCAAGCTTGGCAAATCCCCTCGCAGTCCTGAACATTCCGGTGCCAGAAACAACCGAAATTTCTCTAACTCTTTCGCTTCCGATGGTGTGGCCTTGAGTCTCCAACGTACTACCATTGTACTTCTTGTTCGTGAAAATTATGGATAAGAATGATAATCCTCCTGTCCCATCAAGGGATGTGATGGAAGTAATCGCTTGAGCTACACCCACTCTTGAGGAATTGAACGATCGGCCTTCGGTTACCGGGATGTTGTCCACATAAACCGTTCCGAACGGATCACTCGCGCGGCGGCTGGTTGCGTCCATGGGGGCCCGCAACAGCTATCGTATTGGCATTTGGTCCAGCTCTGATCTCTTGCAGGAAGGCGATGATCATAGTTTTCCTTCGGAGATTCTTATGATATTGATCTGAACTTATTGCCAACGTTGCCACTGAAAGCAGTAACAAGATTCGCATGGCTAACACTACTTTTTCCATGTCTTGAGTGCTCCACAAAGGAAGTTGAACAATCAAGAACTGTTGTATTTATAGATGAATATATTGTACGCGTAAGGGACAAATATAGTGAGTTAACTCTTTTTTTCTATTTATCTTTTTATTCGCGGATCCTGCTATTATTTGTGAATTTTATATGTTAATCTTAAATAGCTTGGATAGTGTCAAGACTGTAGTTTCAAACTATTTAGAAACTATATTTGAACTTGAGGAATGAAAATAAACTTTTTCAACTGGAAAGACTTAAACAAGAAAGCGGTCCAATTTGATGGAGGATCAAAGTGAAGAACAACCCCAATTAAGGGACAAATATAGTGATTTAACAACACATATTTTTAGAAGATTAATTACTTATAAAATTTTTTCTTTGGAAAATTAATATCATATCCAATCACATACATTTGGTATCTGATATAAATTAATTTGACAAACGAGTCAATATCTAAATAGTTAGAATGTAATGGGCACCAAGCAATCAAATTTTGATTTCTACCTTTATTATACTTTTTTACTAGTTGGCGCCCCAATTTCTTTTCTCCCAATTCCTCTAAACCCATGCCCATTTAATGTAATAGATAGGATTATCAAAAGTGAATAGTTAAGATGATGAAGAAGGGGTGTTCAAAAGTAACTACCGGCTGCCCACCCCAAACTGAAGTACTGTTCTTTCTTCTTTTTTTTTCATTTTCTTTTCCCTTTTATTTGATTTTTGGTTTTCCCATTTTGAACTTTTTAGTTACAAGAGATTGAATAAAGCTACAAAACAGTTTGGCAAGCTAAGCAAAGCACATGGGATTGAATAACGCTACAAAACAGTTTGGCAAGCTAGCTAATAGAATAATTAATGGCTATTTTAGCTGGTGAAGGAGACATTATGGATGAAGTACTCGTTCTATTCCAATAGAAAAGTCCACTTTGCATTACTAAAAATAATTTGTATTACTAGTGGAACGGAGGGAGTAAGATGTAAAAATTACCACTACCCCAAAATTGGAGAGGGGAGGCGGGTTATTGGAGGCTTTTGGAGGTGCCCGGCACCCGCCTCCCTTATGAGGGGTTATTGGAGGCGGGTGCAAGTTGCACCCACCTCCAATATCCCTCCAGTACAAGATTTAATTTTTTTTCCTTCAATTATAGCTTCAATGGAATCGAACTCGCGCTTGCAGAATCACTTGACTCTTGCACATTAAATTTACACTAGACTACATATACTCATGTATATAAAGTTAAAATCGAAAGTATATATTTATATATATATTTTTTCTAAAACTTGTTATTTTTATTACCTAGTAATTTATCGCCTTTTTTCAAAATTATTTTCAACTTTCAAAATTATCCTAGAGAATTATTTTCAAATTTATTTTTAAGTTTCAGCAGTCCAAAACAAAGAGAATTTTCTATATATTATTGATTAAAATTTGCAAAAATGCACCCGCCTCCAATAAACACGATAATAGAGGCGAGTGTAAAGCTTTGGAGGCGGGTGCATTATCTATTGGAGGCCGTTGCAACTTGCACCCGCCTCCAAAGCATTATCTATTGGAGGCTGTTGCACCCGCCTCCAAAGGCTTTGCCGTCCCCTTTGAAGGCGAGTGTTTGTACACCCGCCTCCAAAGGGCCGCCTCATTTGTTCAATTCTGCACTAGTGTACAAGACATGTTGCCTTAAGCACCCTATAAAGTAGTTCCAACCATAAAAAGAATTTGTAGTGAACTTGATGCAGAAGAACCAAATTAAAATTTACAATGATGGTAACTGTTTGAGATTAAAACTTGGTATAAAAGAAGCTTTTCTTCAAACAATTTTCCAGCAAGCAGTGAAAACTTTGTATTCAGAGAAGAAATTTGGGAAAATGACATTTTTGATACTAAAAGTTTGGGGGGCTGTTTGCAACTTTGGTACTAAAAGTTTACTCAGTTTAAAACTTGTGCTTTATGTTTATACTTCAATGCATTTTTAGTACCAATACCTGCTATAGCAGGTTTTACGTAGTCGAACCGAAGTCAAATGTAATTTGGGGTGTTTCACAAATTCTACAATTTTGTAGGGGCTGAAAAAATTATTTTTCTAATATTATTTCCAAAACATTTTCCCCTTTTTTTTTTCTTCAGTCGACGTACAAGTTTTCTTCCAGACCGAGGAGAAAGAAAACCGCGAATCCCGATCCCGATGAGCAGAAACTAAAGCTCTTATTTTCTGTTGAGTAATAGTTCGAGTAAGTCTTGAATGGGCCCCCCGAAAGCTTGACGCAAATAAATGAATTTTTGTTCTACGTCTACGAGCTATATATCCCCGTCGAATTCTAGTCATTGAATAGATTGGAAATTATATTAGAAAATTTATATTTTCAACCCCCATAAAATTGTAAAATTGTAAAATACCCTCAAATTACCGTTGACTTTGGTTTGATACGTAAAACCTTCTATAGTAGGTATTGGTACTAAAAATGCAACAAAGTATAAACATAAAGCATAAGTTTGAAACTGAGAATCTTTTACTACCAAAGTTGCAAACAGCCTAAACTTTTAGTACTAAAAATGTCATTCTTCCAAAGAAATTTTATTTATTTTTAAAAATCATACCAAAAAATGAAAAAAATATTAAAAAAACATTTACCACCCACCTCGAAACCCAAAACCCCGAAATTATCCACTTCAGCCCATCCCACCCCAAATGGAACTGGGGAGTGAACACCCATATTATTTAAAAGAATTAATAATATCACCTAGCCGATCCTGAAGGAGGGCGGGCCTGGCCGACCGACCAGAGCCCACCTCCTTCTGGGCCCAATATATACATTTTTTTATTATAATATATACGAGTTTTTATTTGGTGGGCTAAAACGAAATTTTGTAGGTATGTTTTTAAAGGAAAACAAGAAGAAATTGGAGGGCCCAATTTCCTGATAATCCATCAAATTATTTTGTACCTTTTTTTTTCTTTTGAAATTAAATTTGGTTTTTTTTAAAAAATTCATCACCTCTTTTTTAAAGAATATCATAGGCATGATAACTCATCCAAATTTATAGGGGCACCAAAGCTCTTTTTTTTTTTTTTTTTTTTTTCATTCTCAAATCAATTTTTTCTTTTGTTTTTGTACAAACGAGTTTCTACTTTCCTCCCCTTCATCTCATACTCTATTGGAGTACTCATACCCTCCTTCTCCTGCAGTGGCTTCTTACTTAGTAATATTAATATTTTCTTTTTTTCACTTTTAAATTTTTTTCCTCTTTACTTTTTAGTTTACTTTTACTATTTCCCATTAATTCTTTTCTCATTTTCATCCTTTTTTTTTAATAAGAAATTTGTTTAGACTTTCATTTTTCTATTTGTTTCAGTAATTATTTCTCCTTAATTTTCTATTTTCTACTTAATATTAATGTTGAATTTTCTTTTAATTTATATGTTTTGTTCTCCTTTTTCTCAAAAACTTTTCAAACCCAAAAAATTATGCAAATATCAAAACTAATATATAATAGAATATTTTTATTATGAACAAGTTTAAAAATTCATCATAATTTACAAATAATATTTTACCTTATTAAAAAAAATCGGGGCCTATTTTCATAATTTTACCCCGGGGCCTATGAAGTTTAAGGACCGGGGATTCACATAAACCTTATTTGCACATAAAATTATTGGAAAAGACTATACTCCCTTCAAGGGTCTATTCAGCAATTTAATTTAACCTATGCAATTAAAAATTCAATTGCATAGTCAATTTATATAAGGCCAAATTTAATGGCTGAATTAATGGTTCATTTGAGCCGAATATAATCTCACCCAAAATTATTTATCCATAGCATAGTTGCACTATACTAAACTGATAATAAAAAGGCCAAATGCGATATACATAACTTCAAGAGCAAATTACATTTACCTCCTCCGAGGTTTGTTCAAACTATCAAATACCCGCGAAGTTTGTACAAGTTATCAAATGCCTCCTGAATCTGACAAAAATACAACCCCTAAAAAAGGAGTAAAAAAAAGAAATGCTGAAAGCATTTGAAATAGAAAATGGTTAAACCAATTAATACATTCTTAATATGTGGACCAAAATACCCTTTCTAACCGGATCCTTATTTACAATAAATAGTGGGTGAGTAACTTAACCTCGTTTACAGTAATCCATATCCATAACTTAACCCCATTTAACAAATCACGTTTATAAATATAGAGTTATTGTAAATCGCAGTTCAGTTACTTGATCACTTACATTTTATTGTAAATGAGATTCAGTTAGTAAGGGTATTTTTGTTTATGCATTATTATTTTTCGCGTTAAAGAGGTATATTGGGTTAACAATTTGCTATTTCAACAGTTGTAACTTTTTTTTTTCAATCCTATTTTGGGTGTTCTATATATATATATATATATATATATTGTATTTTCATCACATTTTATGGGCGTTTAGTAATTTTAACAAACCTTAGAGGGTGCTTTATAGTTTGGACAAATTTTGAGGAAGGTAAATGTAATTTACTTTTAACTAAGAATCTCTTTATTATCAGTTACTTACGCATACACAACTTAAGCTATAGCGTATCTCGCTTTCTAAACCCATGTCTCGCTTTCTAAACTTTATTGTCAGTCGCTTGCACATACATAGCTTCTTAGGACATCTCCAACCAACCGTTTTCTCTCTTTCTGATGCGGTTACACACTCAGTCAACAGAGGCCAAGTCATCAACCTCTTCAACTCAGTTCCACCAATGTAGGAGCCAGAATCGACTGGCCAAATTATCTATAGTTGTTCCTGATATTTTTTTCCTTCTGTTCGCATTATGTCTGCAAATTTTTCTGCAAAGAGGTAGTACCTCTCCCTATAAATTCAGCCCCAAATCATGAATAAACTCATCAATTCATCCAGAAATTCTCCTTTCCCCTTAGCTTCTGTCCCTCTAATTCAGACAAAATATTCGGTGACAGAGCCGGTCGATTTCGATGGACTGCAACAAGTCAATTGGGAGTTCAAGCATGAGGTCAGTGAGACTCTCATTCGGCACGAAGCCCAGTTCGAGCAAATGAATGTTACCCTCCAAACTATTCTTGCGCGACTTGATGCACAAACTCCCTCCACCGACCTGAATCCCGTCGCATCTACCTCCACCAACTAGAATCCAACCCACCCCAACCCCTGTCTATTCCAAAATAATGACCCTCGCCTCCAATTTCCCTGCTTTTCCGGTGAGGACCCCATCAGTGCAAAAGCGAACAACAGTTTGCTTACCGCAGAACTACTGACGACCGGAAAGTTCCCATCGCCGCTTTGCACCTTGATGAAGTAGGATTGCAGTGGCACCAATGGATCACAAAAAGAAATGGAGCACTATCTTGGTCGAAATTTACCACGGCTTTGCTCGAATGGTTCAGCCGGACCGAATTAGAGGACCCCGCTGAGGCACTCTCCCGTCTCAAGCAAACATCGGCAGTCAAAGCGTACCAGGAGAGTTTTGAACAACTTCCAATTGCGTCGATGATCTTCCTTGCTCCTTCTTGGTTGGTTGTTTTGTTGCCTGTCTCCAGGACGATATTGATGAGTGTCTTTTAGTTGTTTTATTTTAGCATCTCTTGGGTGCTTTTCACGGGTATATTTGTTGTTTTATGAAGCCAAGAGCAGGTGTTTAGAGACTGAGTCAAGAAGGAAAGGAATGAGCTAAAAGAAGGAAAAAAGGGGTCCGTTTGAGCAAAAGGAAGGTAGCAGCAGAAAATGGGCAGCCATGGAGAAATTTCAGTTGTTACCGTAGTGAATCAAGAGGCAAAATTCCAGCAGCAGTAAAATTGGAGAATTATCTTGGATGGAAGTGATTACTGGAAATAAGGGCAGAGAGAAGTAAATATTCAGTTTCCTTACTTGAAGAAACTTGTGATAAGGAAGGAAAATCAAAGGGATAAAGAAGGAAAATCAAAGGGATAAGGAAGAAATTCAAAATGCTGATTTGTAGGGATATAATTGATGAAGATATTATGCTGATTGGAAGGAAGTTAATTGCTGGAGATATTCTTGGGAGATTTGGAGGATTATGCTACTTCCTATTTTAGAGCCATTGTTATCTAGTATAAATAGGGGAGCCTTTGAGGCATTCAACATTCAACATTTAGCTTTTAGCTTTTAGTTTCACACGTTAGTTTTAGTTTTTCTAGCAAGAGTTCTCTTTTGTTCAGCTTATCTCCTTTGAAGCTTTTGATACAATCTTTAGTTTTATTTAGTTCTTCTTTAAATTCTTCAAATAGTTTTATATCAGTTTTTCCTTCATTTCTCGTTCTAGGATTAAGGAAAAATCGGTACAATAAAGTTTGGAATTGTTTCTTGTTGCTGAATTGTTCTCGTTCAGGCCTCTATTATTTGCCCAAACGGAGGGTTGGTTCAGACCTGCAATTATTAATAAGTATTCCAATTCTTTTCCTTCTTCTTTGTTGCTTCATCCTATGGCTTTTACATTAAATATGTGTGTATTTGCCATGACTATGAGTAACTAAACTCTTTTATTCCGGCATTATGTGTTGAAGTAGATCTATGCATGTATGAAACATAGGATTAATATTGGTTCAAGTTCTTGTATTCCTATTTATCTTGTGCACATAAGTCTAAATGCTAGATTTAATTAAAGTCTAATCAACTTTTGTTTAATCCGGTAAAGTCAACTAGTGACAAACCTACTGTCAGGTAGTACAAGATAAATAGGTAACAACTTCTAAAGTTAACCCGATAGAAGTGTTAGTGTTGGGTCCTCCTGGAAATTAATGCTGCTAATTAAATTAATAGGTGTTGTAGGGAACCCACGGCCTGTTAGTTTGGTTAGTAGAGAGGTAGTCGTGTCGTAGGGAGCCCACGGCGATTACCGACACACTAAGGGGGGATTTGGTTATGTCGTAGGGAGCCCACGGTAACCTATAACCAACAGATACATTGTTCTTTGATTTATTTATGGCGTTAATGATTGCATGCATAGATTGATCCGATTCATATAATGTTGGAATACTCTTTTAAGTGATAATTTATTTGTTCTTGTGAAGTTTTAGTTTTTTATAAGTGACAAATTTTAAAGGTCTCTCTGAGACATAAAGGTGATTGCAAATCAAACCATTTTTCAAATCGATAGGAATATGAGAGTTTAAGTCAGTTGTTCCCTGCGGATCGACCCTGCTTTCTATGCTATTTGTAGTAATTTCTTGCAGGTTTAAGCACTAATTTTCGTGCATTTTGTAGCCTCACGACGGGCTCTATCATTAACACTATTTATAAGTGTGAAAAATTTACATATCATAATAGAATACATAAAAATTAAATCTTAAAAATTATAAACCACGTTAATTATAACATATAAGTAATAAATTCTAATGTAAAATTTTTAAGCACAATAGGAATAATATATATACATCCGGTTAACTGATTTAACTGGTTGGGAAACGTCCCAAATCAGAACATGGCTGATTAATCGATTACAACTGGTAAATCAAAACCGATAACAAACCGATTTATCGGTTTGATATTGGGTTCTTCTATTTTTTAGCACACAGTCATTACGCTAGTCAGATCTCGCATGAAGGGTGTAGTCGATCTTGGATGTGCCACTAATCATTCGGTAAAAGTAGCCAATTGACTGAAACTTTATATGAAATAAAATGAATACTCACATTTATTTATTGGGGTGACGAACTTCCACTTATTAAGAAATATAAACTATTATTTTGAGAATATTGAAAAACTCCTGAAAAATGAAAAGAAAAAATAAGCTATTTCCCCATCATTCTAAAAGTGAGAAATGGGGGAAGGAAGATAGGCTCCAAATCTCGCGACAGTGAAACCATTAATACAAACAGTGGAGCCCATTGTAGGGTTCACAGTGAGCCCCACTGTTTGTGTTAGTGGTTTCACTATCGTGGGATGTCCACTCAGGAAGATGTATGAGAAAATGTTAAGATGAAAGAGAGGTGGCTAGTGAAACTCTCTATGTTCTTAAATAAATGTCATTGAAACAATGCACGCTCAGTAGGAAAATAGTTAAGATGACTCATTTACCGTTATTTATGTTCATATACTTCAATAGTTTCATTAATATATATTACAAGTCTTAGGAAAAATGAAAAGAGGGATAATATCAAAATTTTAATTTATTTTTGGCTTAATTATCTTTTTTTATCTTTTATTTTTGGGTGAAATGCATGAAACATCACTTAACTATGAACTTTTGCAAAAAATGACACTTTCAAAAAAAATGCTCGTTTTTAGACACTTAACTTCAAAAATGCTCAAAAAATGACACTCCATCGGGTTCTGCCGTTATCTCACTAACGGGGAAAAAACTTAGGGGCAATTTCGTCATTTCGCACGTCGCCGGCACTGTTCATCTTCCCAAAAATTTTTTTTTGTTTCTTCAGACTGTTTTTAAAAATAAAAATTA